>PVJO010005208.1:0-101387 GCA_004026905.1 Hystrix cristata
GGGGGGGAGATGGAGGGAGAAGAGCAGAAGGAAAGCCCTGGAGGCGGAATGCAGGACACATGCAAACCTCAGGGCAAGTCACATGAGTTTGGCTGTGGCCAGCTGCCTGGTGAAAATGAACCGGCAAACAGCATGAGATCAGTATTAGTTCTCAATTGCCGCATAACAAATTAAGGGCCAAATCCACCTGAAAACTCCTTCCCCCACCTGGCAGCCATGCTCAGCTCTTGAGATGGATGGGTTCTCCGTGTGATTTCTCCATAGGGGCGGGCAAGAGACAGAGAGACAGAAAGAAAAGACCGTGAATGTATCACCTTTTATCATCCATCCTCAGAATTCAGGCATTTCCTCAACCCCTCTCTCTTCCTTCCTTGAGTCTTTGTATTCTATTTGCACTCTCAAGTGGAAGAGAACTACGCCGCCTCTCTGTATAGAAGGCAAGGCTGTAGGAAAACTCCGTGGGGCTGAACATCCTGGAGTCTTTGGGAAATACGATCAGCTGCGCTGTAACTCTTGGCAGATTTGCCCCAAGTGAGCGGGGGCCCAGATGTCTTTTAAAAGCTTTTAAATAAAAACTTGATGGGAGGGACTAGGAAGACCACTTTGTTATTAGTCCCTTCACTGGCATCCTGCAGACAGGGATCTGGACTTTCAAATACAGCTATTGAGTCCCACATCTCAAACTCAGAGACACACAGGTACTCTCTGCCTGCTTTGTGGCATCCCACGCAGGGCAGGCCACGCTCAGGGCTGACAGCGAGCAGCCGGGAGAGCCAGCGTCTGCCGGACTGCGATCTAGATGAGGCACAGAGACGCCTTCCTGTCGCCTGGAAAATGACTTCCACTCGTGACAGAATCCTGCTTTCTTCCTGTGGATGGCACAATAGCCTGGGTTTCCACACTCAGGGAGTCAAAATGGAAAGTTCTATCGCCACTTTCACACAACAGAAGCTTAAAGAGACCCAAGTAAGGGTGCAGACTCTGCCTTGCTCGAGGCTGTTGTCTATAAATCACGGTTTGCCCTACGGCAGCTTCTTGGCCTCACACTGATAGAGTCTCATGGCTGAGTGTCTCAGCTTGCGTTTGGGTTTGGGCGTCTGGTCTCCTTCACGCAGGAAGAATGCTAAAGTACGCCCCAATTTTTTTTTTTTTTGTCACGTATTTTCTGAGAGGAATCAACACATTTTCTCCGTCTATTTTTTCAATGTACTAATCTATTTTTTCAGGGGCCAATACCAAGCCACATTGAGTGACTCCTTTATTTTTATCAACTGCTAATGTGCTAGTAATCTTATCTCAACAATATGAGAGTTTCAGGAACTAAGAAATAAAACAGCAGTTGAAGAGGGAAGAGCATGTAAAGGTGCTTGCAAACATGTACAAAAATGAGAGTCAAGTGATGGAGGGGGAGGCAGAGAAAGGAAAGGGGATGAAAAAAGGAATTTGGATGTTTGATGTACTTGTACCAACGACCCACAGGAATGTAAACATTATACTAATTAAGAAAACATAAAACACTGCTATTAAAATAGTTACATACAAATATATCCACCTAAACTTTCTTTTTCCTTGCAGTACTGGGGATTTGCCCTAGAGCCTTCACACTGAGCTACATCCCCAGCCCTGTTTTCATTTTTTATTTTTTTGTTTTGAGACAGGGTCTTTCTAAATCATTAACTTGCCCAAGCTGGACTAGAACTTGTGATCCTCCTACCTCAGCCTACCAGAGTCCGGGATTGTAGGCATGTGCCATCAATCTTATCTTTTACATATACATAAAAGACACATTATCACTCGTCTACTATAGTTGAAACAAAGCTGCGGACACCAGAGATTGGTGGGAACTGATGTCAGAGAGGGCGTCAGGAACAATAGTACAGAATTTGCAAGATTTGATTTCATTCTAAGTGCTGTGAGAAGTCAATGTGGGGTGGTAGACTTAATGGAAGGGGCTCGATTTGGGGACCTCTTTGATCTAGGTATCGCTATACAATTGTGTTCTGTTGGTGATTTAAAACTCTCTCTGTCTCTCTGCTGTTTTTGTTTTTATCTTTTTGTGGTACTGGGGAATGAACCCGGGGCTTCTCACTGAACTACATCCCTAGCTAGCCCTTGGTATGTTTTATTTGGCTATGTTGTCCAGGCGCAACTCGAACTTGCAATCCTCCTGTCTCAGCCTCCATACTAGCTGAATTTATGGACATGTTTCAAAACATCCACTCTTTTCTCTGTATATGTTCTGAATTTGATGTGTCAAGACTTCCCAGGGTCTTTGACTATTTAAATCCCAGACTGGTTTTAGAATAAACTTCCTTAAAAATTGTAACCAAGGACAAATTTAATAGAAGACTGTTCTGGCTGACCTCCTAAAATGCCCCTCAGGACATATAGTTTCATATTTTGTCCTTTCTAAAGCTTCTATTTGTTTGATACAGTGCTTTCAGCAAAAGAATTCCATCTGGTCCTTTCAAAAGTGTTCTCTGCAATGGATAATTGGTCTTTTTCATGTCTTTAACAAGAAGACACAACTCTTATCTCCACTTCGGGCCTGGCATTTGTATAGAAATTATAAGCAAGACTCACATTCTAACAATTGATTCAGTCAATTTCTTACCTGTCTTCCATTTTATTTGTTTGTTTTCTAATAAGGAGTTGTGTCAAATTCTTTGTTAGTGAATAACTCTAATTTATTTTTGTTATTTTTAAGGTTTATCCCACACCTGCAATGTTCAGAGGATTTAGCTCAGCAGTAGTAGGGCACATGCTTAATAAACTCTAGGCTCTATGTTCAATCCCCAGCACCACAAAAATAAAGACCTAAATAAATAAAAAGAGTTGACCAGGAGCAAAAGATTGTTTGAAAAGCTCATTATATAAATTAGTTTACATGTGGCTTACAATGTGACAGGTAATTAGTTACCCATAATCTAGATTTCTGGAAAGCTAGTTTATAATGAATGATGTACCAGGCAGAGGGTAGCTATTAGGCAGAACCTCTGGGGCTTTGAAGTTTCAAAGGTGAAATATATTTTGTGTATAATTGCATGGCCATTGTCAGTGGCTATAGAAATACCAATATCTAAGTACCTTTGATTGTAATATTAACAAAACACGTGGCAGGTTACTTAGCAATCTTTAGTAAATATGATATATTCAGAACTGGTAGGGTAGGAGGAGTGTTCTGCAGTGGTTTTTAAATATTGAAATCAACTCTTTCTAATGGATCTTCAATTCTGACCTAACAGTAGAAATTCGGACTGTGCTGGAAAGAGAAGATACTGTGTATGGTGCTAATTTCTTAAGAAATTAGCACCATACACAGTACCTGAACGATCTAAGGGGAGCTTAAGACAGATTCCATCTGTGTCATGTAACCAAAATGGATTGTTTCCTGGAGTAACAAACCCTGACAAACTATCCAGGTTAGTTAAAAAGTGAACAAGAATTTCTGTGGTATTAGTGACTACTGTACTCTACTGTTGTTGCCCGGTTCTCTGTGAGACTCTTGTAATCCAGGCAAGGAAACAGGCAGGAAGTGATTAATTACAATAGAACCAGATACTTGAGGATAGATATGTAGGAAACAAAATACCATTATTTTCCTTATTCTATCTTTCCATCCTTTCACTGACGGGCAGGAAATCACTGTATCTGAAATTAGGGCCTCCGCAGATCACAGTAGACAGATAGCAACTTTAAGGTCATAGAAATTAATGAGTGTGATGGCCATGTCAGGCAGGGCCCCCCACACTTTCAGCTGAATGGAGTGCAAATATGTGGGTTATCTGGCAGATCACGGTGCTGCTCCCAATTTTTAGGCTTGTAAAGGGAAAATTCTGTGT
This sequence comes from Hystrix cristata, assembly GCA_004026905.1. Classification (NCBI taxonomy): domain Eukaryota; kingdom Metazoa; phylum Chordata; class Mammalia; order Rodentia; family Hystricidae; genus Hystrix; species Hystrix cristata. The sequence continues at coordinate 3,843 of PVJO010005208.1, forward strand.
TTGTAAGAAAGCGAAGGCTCGGACACACCTGGAGATATAAGGTCCTGGGCACAGAGAACAGATCCCAGGTGGCCAATAAGATTGTTCAGCTTCTGCCCTGTAGGTCACACGCTGTCCGGCTAACTATTTCCATGTTGGCTCAAATGACCCCAGTGGATGCAAACAGGGGCCTTTGGAGAGTCCAGCATTTATCACTTCGGCAGAGTTCAGAAGTCACTGTCTCTCACATCCTGGAAATTGGACCACACAGAAGCTAAGAATAAATCTGTTTCCTGTTTGTAAATCTTCTCATTAGTTTTCCCTCCGAGGTAGCAATGCTCTTGTGCAGAGTGTACTAACCAACTACAACCAGAGAGAGAAGGAGAAAGAGGCCAGATGAGTATGGCAAGAATCCCCACACTTCCCATCGCTTTTATTTCCTGAGATGAGTTACTGCACCTCTTACCAATTATCTGAAAAGCAGCTGAGTGGAATTCTTGGTATTCTGGGAAACAGAACCATGAAAGACCAGATTGGATAGAATATATTTTAATAATTCATAAAAATGACACATCTCTAGGTTTATACAACTCCAGCCATTTATGAAGCTTTTTTTTTTAAGCAAAAAGGAATCTCAGCTGGCATCTAGTCCAACATCTTCATTTTCTAAATGAGAAAAATAGGGCTCAAAGAATGGACTGGCTTGCCCAAGGACACACAGATCATCTGACAATATTCACTTACTCAAGTATTCACAAAAATTGTTTATTTATTGAGTACCCGTAGCCCTATCTTTGCTTGCTTGCTTGCTTGCTTGCTTGCTTGCTTGCTTGCTTTTGGGTGCTTGGGATCGAACTCAGGGCCTAGCTATTTTTGCAATTTTTAGATGTACAATTTTTTATACTTTGACATCTCTGAAATGTGAGTCTGACGGGGCCGTCTTTGAGACATGGTCCACTCATGAGCATGAATGTCAGCACTGAGGAAGAAAAACTCAAAGACGCTAAAGGGGTGAGAAGTTGTTTCAGGAACACCCCAACCAGTTTATTTCGGTTATATTTCCATTTTAGAGTAGAGCAAGATATATGATAAATCTGTGGTCTTTCTAAGTCAATCTAAACACCCTTCAATAAAGCAAAATTAAAAATCTAAAGTGACAAGGATGCACAGTCCCATAGTTTAATTAGCGGCATTATTTATTTGTGGCACACCTAAAATGATAGTGCATCTTACGACTGAGGCCGTCTTAGATTCAGTGAGACCCAGTATAGTCCTGCTCTCCTCTAATGCTGGATATTCAACAATGAAAAAGATTGATAAAGTCCCTGAAGTTTAATTTCTAGGATGATAAGAAACAAATAAAATATCAAGAAGTGAGCGAGAAGTGTTATATAGAGAATTAAAATGAGGTGACATGGAGGCGAGTAAAGGGGTTGGTTCTTTGGGTTTGTTAAGGCTTGTGTCTAGATGGTCCCCCAAAGCCTCATGTGGTCAGCGATGGGGCTTTTTCAGAGATGGCTGGATCTAGAGTGTGTGATGCTGGGATTAAGACTGCATGGTTACTAAATCAATCCACTGAGTGTTTGGGCACTGCCCTGATCCTAGCGGCCTGGATAAGATATAAGGGACAGAAAGAGGCTTGCTTACCCCCTTGCTTACCTTGCTGCCTTCTGCCTGTCTGCCAGGCCACCCTGCCTTGGACCCAGATGACTGTGGACTGAAACCTCTGCAAACTGTGAGCCAAATAAACCTTTCTCCCCTAACTTTGGGTGTCGGGTATTTTGTCTTAGCAACGACAGAAAAGTAACTAAGATAGAGTTCATGGTTCTCGTTTGCAGAGACAGATACTCCAAGATAAAGAAGTAATAATGCCAGAAGAGTGGAACGGCCAGAACTGTGAGTTTCCCACATACCAGCATCCTTGTCAACAAACCTCAGCAGGCTGGTGGTATAATTGTTGTCCCCAAACCTATTGACCTACAGTTTTTAATTTTGCTCGTGGTATAATTCTTATTTCAGAGTGAATGTGGACTTCTAAGGAAACTATTTTGCATCTAAGATCAGTGCCCTCATCCTTCACTTGGATGGAAAGGACTCCGCCATATTGACTGTCAGTGTAGACATTAAAAATACTTACTGGTCTAAAAGGTTTTCTTCTACCTGTTGGCACAAATATCTCATTTGATGAAGTGGTTATGATGGTGGAAATAAAAGCTGAGGCACCAATTTATAGTGGGTGGAAATATAGCTACCTTACACGTTTTGCTCAGCAAAACATTTAACTTCTGATGCAATAAGTGACACAAGGAAAATGAATTGGGAAAAGTCCTATGAAATGAAAAACAGAACTACTTAATATTCAGTGTCACCTTCCTTACTCTTTGAAACTTTGGCCAAGACTTTAGATAATTAGACAAAACCAAAATTAAAACCGAAAACAGTATTAATCTGAGCTTTGGGCCAAGAGATAACTGGCTTTATTGACATCTTATTCTTTTCCTGACTGACTACTGTTTAAATAGCAGGTAATGGGGTCGGGGACTTAACTCAAGTGGTAGCGCGCTTGACTAGCAAGTGTAAGACCCTGAGTTCCATCCTCAGCAGCCCCCCAAAAAAACCTAAATAGCAGGTATTAATGTTTTCAAAAAAGGTGAACTAAAAAGTTCTTGGCTAGTGACCTCCGTTTAAAACATCACATTGACATTCTAAAAACAAGCCTGCAAAAGAAACCCTGTAAGTTTAAAAGATTTTAAAACATTGAGAACAAAGAATAATAAAATGTGAAAGCACACACATAGATACCCATGGGGGAAATGCCTAGGATAAATTAAAACTCAAAAGGCATGGCTCTAAAATGACAGCAAGCCGTTAGAGACACATTAAGAGAATTAACTGGGTTTTTTTCACATAAGCATTAAGAGAATTAACAGCTTTATGCTTCAAAGTCTTTCTTGGACTATAAATAATAGCATTTTATTTTTTAAAAATGAAAAGCTTTCATTTTATACGTAATAAATATTGACTGTATTCATAAGCTGCTACTGGGAAACTTTTGTTAATATAGCAAAATCAGCTGAAGCAATATAAAGAAGCAACTGGAAAGAGGTTATTCATAGTTTAATACCTAAAATCTGAGGGATGACGTGGTGCTTATGCCCATTCCATTGGTTAGCAAAGAAAACTGGACTCTTGTTGGGACTCATTAAGTGGGGAGTCTTTGGATTCATTCCTCTAGAACAAATGAATAAATATGAAATTTTTATAAATTTAATAAATTTTCCCCTGGAAAATGGCCAAGGGGACGAACAGTAATCAATCCCCAGAGCCATGTTGCTCCCACCTCCTTTCACTCACTACGAATTGATGCTTCAGCTGTTATTGCCATTGTTATAAGCACGTCTTCAAATGAAGTGTTTGTGCCAACACATGGAAGAAAACCTTTTCTACCAATAAGTATGTTTAAGGTCCCCCCTGGGTGTCAATCACAGCTAACTACTTTCCTTCCAAGTGGAGGATGACAACACTGGCCACTTTAAATTCTGAGAAGTTCCATCAAACAGAAGTAAAGATGGCTGGGCGAAGGTAGAAATAGCTTTTCCTCCATTTCACACAGCAGGAAAGAGGTAGAAATAACATCCATAAGTAGACCAGTTTCTCTGAGTAAGCCTAGCAGATGCCAGCAAAGGCACACAAGAATAACCTAATGGTTCATGTGCTATTAAAATATACATACCTGTTTTTGTTTCTTGTGAGATACACAGTACTTAGCAACATTCATATGCCAAAAAAAGAGGTCATCCTGTTCCTTCACCCTTCCAGCAGATTCTTCAAAAATCCTCCTGAGAGGATGAGATACTATGTATAACTGTAACACAAAAGGAGGAAAAGAATTTTAACCATTATGGATGCTGCGTCATTATTCATTCTAAGCTTCATCTGTCATCTTCTCTAGAGAGCTGATCAATTCCCCTAAGCAATCTCAGATAAATAATTTCCTGTCAAGAAAACATGACTGCTGGGAATATCAAGCTTTGCTATTAACCATTCATACTTGAGCCTATTTCAAAAACCATCGCAGTGCAAACACTATATTGATGTACTAGAGGAGAGTCTTCAAATCTACCATCTCTACTTTTGCTGTGGTGGTACACTTTGTATTAATCGGTATAATTAAATTTCACAGACAAGAGTTAAGTATAAAATGATGATCCCATTGTTTAACAAGGAGAAATATGCCAGTCTTATTAAATATTCTGAGTCACATGCTAGATGCACTGTCAAACTCAGTAAGTGGCTATAGATTTATATCAATATTTTGGAAATGTTTCTCAATTTACATTAATGATATTTAATAGATTCCCCAGAAATTGTATAATTTTATAATTAAAAAAGCATTTTCAAATACATTAAATGTATTCTTTTAGTTTGGAAAATTGCAACAACATTATGAGTTAAGACATAAATTATTCTTCTCATTTTTGAATGAGAAAACTAGTACTTAAATGGATTTTTCCAAAGCCAAATTACAATATATAGACTATCTGGCATTGCAAACCAGTTCTTCTGACTCCTAGTCCATTAATATTTTCACTATTTGGACCCTCCTAATATCCGTAAAGTTCATTCATTCATTCCTAGGTGTCTGGTGTTTTGCTAGGAACTGTGGCAGTTCTGAGAAAAATGTACTGTAAACCCAGAATTATATAAATAACTAAGCATCATAAACAGTGAAGGTAAAATAAAGAGATTTCTTTACTCTAAAATTTTAGATATACCCAGAACCTAAATATGTTTGGATGTAAGAAGGAAAATGAACCCACAAGAAAGAAAAATGACAGGTAAGAAGTAAAAGCAGATACCGGGAAAGCACATTGATTAAGTATTTACAAAGAAAAAACAATCACGATTTGTATGTTTAAAAAATGTTAGAAGGGGGGGCTGGGGATTTAGCTCAGTGGTTAGAGTGCTTGCCTATCAAGCACAAGGCCCTGAGTTCAATCCCCGGCACACACACACACACACACACACAAAAAAAACACGTTAGGAGGGCTTAGCCATAGACTGCTTGCCTAGAATGTTCTAGGTTTGATCGCCAGTACCTCAAAGAAATAAAATAAAAATTTTGGAATTAAAAATCACAGACTTTTAATGTTACATAGGATGGATGTTTAAAGATTTAATGTACAACATGAAGACTATACTCACATACCAATAATTTGCCAGTAAAATAGATTTTAGACACTCTTACCACAAGTAATAACAACAACAAAAATAGCAATATGAGCCGATGAGTATGTTGATTTTCTGGACTGTAATAATCAAATCACTGTGTAAAGGTGCACTGGTGGCTACTCTATAGGGCAAGGATAGACTGACTGGGGATAGCATTTTTGATCTCTAGTTTTCAAGGCTGATTATTTTCTAGCTAGGTCTTCTTTTCAGGGAAACACTGTTGTTAGCCAAGTCAAAAATACTCAAAAAAATTTCTGAAGGGAATTAAAAGTGCTCCTCCAGTGAACACATGAATGACACGTAAGTGGAACTGTCTTATTGCTGACGTGGAGAAAGTTCTAGAGGTCTGGATGGATGGCCAAACCAGCCACACCCATCCCTTAAGCCAAAGCTAACTCTGAGCAAAGCTCTCAATTCTATGAGGGCTGAGGGAGATGCAGAAGAAAAGTCTGAAGCTGGCAGAGGGCTTAAGGAAGAAACCATCTCCATGACATAAAAGTGCAAGGCGAAGCGAGTAGGGGCAGCAGGTAGGTGAAGCAGGATGTAGAAGCTGCAAGTTTTCCGGAACATCTGTCTAAGGTAACTGACGAAAGTGGCCAAGCCACTCAACAGGTTTTCGGTGTAGAACAAATAGTCTTCTATTGGAAAAAGATGCAACTTTGGATTTTCACAGCTAAAGAGGAGGTAATTTACAGGTGCAAAGGATTCTCTTGCTCAGGACTAACACAGGTGGACTCTTGACATTGAATGCTCATTTGCAATTTGGAAAATCCGAGGGCCCTCGATGATTTTACTAACTCTATTCTGCCTGCTTTCTGTAAGGGAACAACAAAGCCTGGATGAGAACGTATCTGTTTACAATGTGGTTTACTGACTATTTTAATCCCACTGCCGAGACCTACTGCTCAGAGAAGATTCCTTTCAGAATATTATGGTTCATTTCAGTGCACCCACAAGCTCTGCTGGAGACATATGATGAGATTAATGTTGTTTTTCTGCTTGCCGGTACAATATCCATTCTGCAGCCCGTAGATCAAAGAGTAATTTTTACTTTCAAGCCATATTGAAGAAATACATCTCCTAAGTCTGTAGCTACCACACATAGTGCTTCTTCTGATGGATCTAGCTAAAGTAAATTGAAAAACGTCCAGAAAGTACTCACAATTCCAGATACCATTAAGAACCTTCACGAATGATGTAGGAGATCTAAACATCAATATTAGCAGGAGTTTGGAAGCAGTGGGTTCCAACCCTCATGGATGACTTTGGGGTTCAGGGTGTCAGTGGGGGAAGTAACTGCAGATGTGGTAGAAACAGCAAGAGAACTACAATCGGAGCCTGGAGATTAACTGAGCTGCTGTGACCTCCTGATAAAATCTCAGCAGATGAGGAGTCTCTTGTTGTGAATGAGAAAAGACAGTGTGGCTTCTTGAGATGGAAAAGTAGGCCTGGTAAAAATGCTGTGAACATTCTTAAAACAACAAAGTATTTGTAATACTACATAAATTCAGTTGATAGAGTAATGGCAGGGTTGAGAAGACTGATTCCAATTTTTAAAGTTCTATTAGGGGTAAAATGCTGTCAAACAGCATTGCATGCTACAGAGAACTCTTTCGTGAAAGAAGTCAATCAGTGGAGCAAACTTCAGTGCTGCTTTATTTTGAGAGGTTGCAGCCAAGTGCGGCAGCACCTGCAATTCCAGCACTTTGCGCAGCAGGAGAATTGCAAGTTCAAGACCACAGTGGACAACTTAGTGAGAACTTGTGTGAAGAACAAAGGGCCTGTGGATGTAGCTCAGTGGTAGAACATCCCTCGTCTGATTCCCAGTACCACAAAAATAAGTAAGTAAATAAATAAATAAATGTCTGCTTAAAGCTCAAATGATCATTAACATTTTACCAATAAATTATTTTTAAAGTTTGTGCATTTTTTAAAGCATAATGATATTGCACCTTAGTAGGCTACAGTATAGTGTAAACATAACTTTTGTAGCCACTGTGAATATGGAAAATGCATGTGATCTACTTGTTGGGGTATTTGGCTTATTGCAATGAGTTGAAACTGAACCAACACAATTCCCAGGTATACCTGTATATTTACATACATATACCTGCATATGTATATGTATATGTAAAAAACATTGTGCTATACAATATATATTTAAGGCTGAATAATGGTCCCCAGAAATATGCCCTGATCTCAAAAACCTGTGCATGCATTTTATATGGCAAAAGAACTTTGCAGATCTGATTAAATTAAGGCTTTGAGAAGCTCAGGTTTTCCTGAATTATCCATGCAAACGTAATCACAAGTGATCACGTGAAAGGCAAGGAGAGGGAGACCGATGACAGTGGAGACAAGCAATATGTTGCTACATCTGAAGCAAGATGCTAAGCTTCTGATTTTGGTCAGGACCATCAGCAAGGAATACAAAGAATGCAGCTCTAGCATTTGGAAAAGGAAAGAGATTCATACCCTCTAGAGCATGTGGAAGGAGCCCAATCCTCCTGACACCTGATCTCATCCCAGTGATAAGTGCTTTCAGATTTCTGGTCTCCAGAAACATATAAAAGACTAAGCCTGTATTGATTCAAATGACCAAGTATGTGGTCATCTGTTATAGCAGCCAAATGAAACTAATACAGTATACTTAAAATGTAGAGATAATCATTAAAACAATAAATGTAAAATATGTGACATATTTTTAGGGCATAGTAACACCCTCCTCACATCTCAAGGTCAGATTTTTGTCACAATAGTATTCATAGGCCACTACTTCTTACTCTTCCCTGGTGGTGACAAACAGATGTTTTTAAATGGTGGTTGGGGAGAATCAACTGAACACCCTTCGAATTACCTTAATTTCTTTGGAATCTGCTTGTCAGCAGGGAACATACATTTTACTCTGCCCGGTTCCTCCCTGTGGAGGCCCGTGGCTACTCTTAGCACTGCTGGTGACTAGGTAAGTCTGCCTAATTTCAGGGATTATAGACTGAAAGTCTCCAAAACTGTTATTTGTATTAAAGGCAGCATTAGATCTCTGTCTGTTTTGCTTGTCAGAACACCTCAAGGTTCAGCCACTGTACCTAAGAAGATGAAGGGAAAACGTTTGTTTTTTTTCTATGCCTGCAGAATCAGTGTAATCAATGTTGTATTCGACTCTCTCAGAAATTGATAGACCAAATTAAAAATATTGATGAGGATGTAGAACATTTAGTGATAAAATTAACAATTTGATGGTATAGTTACATTAATAAATAATAGATGAAGGAATGCTCGATAATATGAGGCATGTAATCTTGCATGCAGCAAATAATACATTTTCTTAAGCATACATGAAAACAGTTACACAAATTGTACAAGCAACCAGGAAATTTTCAACAGTTTTCAAAGAATTTGTTATTTAGATCACAGAATTTAATTATTGTGCAACTTAATTAGAAGACAGTACTTTGAAAAAAAATAAACCATACCTCTAGAGACTAGAAATACACTTCTAAATAATCTTCAGATTAATGAAGAAATCACAATGGTATTTATAAATACTCAGAGTTAAAAAAACTAAAAGCACTACATAAGACTTGTGGGATTCTAAAGAGGACATTGCAGGGGAATTTATAAGCCTACACACACTTATTAAAAACTAAGAAAGACTGACAAATAAGCTAAGTATCCACCTCAGGAAGCTAAAAGCGAAAACGATGATAATACCCAAAGGAAGAAGAATGAAAATGAATAATAATAAAGTTGATTGAAATAATTCAGGGAATATTTTCCAACTGTCAAGTAATTATGCTAGTTTATTTGACATATGAAGTTCTGAAATTTATTTGAAGGTGGCTGTGCTAAATTAAAAGCATATAATGAAAAGCCTAGAGCAACCATTAAAACTTTCTTAAGAAAAGGAATAACTTACAATAATGGAGATAAAATATCAGAAAAAAATATGAACTGATCCAAAAGCAAAAAAAAATATATAAAAATATACAAATATATACACTAAGGACATATAGAACAAATAGAAAATAACTAGCAAGATGGTAGGTTTTAATATAACTCTATCAATAATTACATTAAGATGTAAAAAAAGCTTGAGTAGCTATACTAATTTTAGATGAAATAGACTTCAGAAAAAGCAATGTTTCCAGGGATAAAGAGGGATACTGCATAATGATAAAGGACTCAATCTGCTAAGAAGATGATTGTGATAGTTAATCTTTACCATCAATTGATTGGCTTGAGAGATGCCTAAGAGATTAGTAAAGCACACTTCTGGGTGTGTCTGGGAGGGTCATGGAGACTCAGCCTTGGGGACTATAGGAATCTGGTGGCTGGCCCCTTTCTCTCTGGCTCCGGCCCTCCTCCTCTGCTTCCTGTCTGCCATGAGGAGAGCAGCCATCTTTGGCCATATCCTTCCACCATGATGTTTCTGCCTTGAAGCCAGCTGATCATGGATTGAAACCTCTCAGGCTGTGAGCCAAAAGAAATACTTTTTTACTTTACGTTGTGTATGTAGGATATTTTCTCCAAACAACACAAAGATGAGCAACACAACAGCATAATCCAAGACGTATATGCATCTTAATAATAGAGCTTCAAAGTAAATGAAAAAATAAACAGAACTGTAAAGTAAAATAGACAAATCCAACGTTCTTCAGACTTTGACAACTCCTTTCTCAGTAATCGGTAAAATAAGTAGAATGAAAATTAGTAATTATATCAAGACTTAAAAAGCACTTTCAAGGAACTTGACCCAATTAGTGTTTATAGAAAACAGCATCCAACAAAAGGAGTTGGATATTTTTTCAAATGCATATTTTGTCAAGTGCACATGGAAAATCCAATATATTAGGTCATTTTCTGGACCATAAAATAAGTGTTGGGTTGGGGAAACTGCTCAGTGATAGTGCGCCTGTCTCTCATTCACAAGGCCAGATTTCAATCCCCAGCACCACACATGCACATACACGCATACACACACCACACACACAGAAGTTTCACTAGATTTAAAAGAGCTGAAATCAGAAAAAGCAAGTCTTTTCTTGCTAGGTATAGTTGTTAGGTTTACGCGGCGGGAGGGGGAAGGGAAAAGGCTGAAGACGCTCGCCGTGGGAGAAAGCTTTATTAAGGTGTTACAGCTTCCCCGCCTCACTTGAGTGAGAGTGGACTTTTATCCCTTAGCCGCCCCCCCCTTCGTGACGTTGGAGGTTCGAAAAAGTGCACACTTAGGATTGGTCCTTTCTGTATGGGGTGGTTGGGTGGTGGGTAACGCCCCTGAGCAAATTGGCGCCACGGACCTAATTGGGGACTCTAGTCAGGGGGAGGGGCCATTGTTTCGGCGGGAGATTCTGGCATAGAGACGGGGGAAGGAGGCTTAACCAGCAACGGCCATTTTGGCATCTGGGGAGGGTCATCCTAACAATAGTTGTACATGCCTATAGTCCAGGCACTCAGGAGAGTGAGACGAGAGGGTTGCTTGAGCACAAGAGTTTGAGGCAGCCTCCTCTCTTAAAAAAAAAAGTCCTATTTTTTTTTTTTAAAGTACGTTCTCTGGGAAAAAAAAGAAAAACTATAATTCAACAACAGAAGCACATCTGGAAAAATCTCTGTACACTTGGAAATTAAGAAACATTCTTCTAAATAACCCATGTATCAAAGAAAAACTAAGTGGTAAAGTGCATTAAATGAAAATGAAAATACAGTATCAAAATGTGTGGAACTAGTTCAAGTTGTGTATATAGGGGAATGTATCACATTCAATGCTTACGTTTAATGAAAGAAGAAAGGCCTCTGATCAGTGATCTAAGCTTTCACTTACGAAACGAGAAAAATAAGAGCAAATTAAACTAAAAGCATAAGGAAGGAAGTAATAAAGAGCAGAGACAACTAAAACTTAAAACAGAAAAATCAATAAAATCAAAAGCCATTTCTTTGAAAATATTAACAGATGAGATAACTCCCAGCCAAACTGATTGAGATGAAAAGAGAGAATACACAAATCACCACTGTTAAGAATGAAGGAGGGCATATTCCCCTGGAGCCTACAGGGGGTGGGGGAGGGGAAGGAAATATGAGCAACTCTGTACCAAGAAATCCAGCAATTTAGAAAAGTGGACAAATTCCTCAAAACACAAATTTATGTAAAAGTTATATAAAAAGAAAAATAACTTGAGTAGCTTTTATCTATTAACACAATTAGTTCATAGTTATTGACCTTCCAGCAAGCTGGGAAGGTCGACATGACTATCCCAGAATCCCCCAACACAGCCCCACCCTCGAGAGTAAGGATAAGGCCCGCCGGAAGCGCTTGAGAACAAGGCTGGGAAGTGGCAGATTCCAGGACCTGTGATGACACGGAGCTCCTGGCATTTCCTGGCCCTTTGAGAGGCAGCTGTGACTGAGAAGAGGGTTGAGTAGGTTTCCTTGGAAGGAGACATCTTGGCCTAACGAAGCCCACATGGAAACCTTGGAGGGAGTCTCGAGCGCGACCGTCCTCCTTGCCGGTGTGCAGCATCTTCTCCATGGTGCAGGGTGGAGCCCGCTCCAACAGCGACATCACGGGACAGAAAGGGGCCGTGCAGCGGTGTGCCAAGCAGCGCCCTGGATTGCACAGCTTGGGTGTGGAAGGACGGACTGAGCCCCTAGAAGCCTTGGACAGTGTTAGAGGTGGAGACAGACTCAAAGGCAGGAGAGTCTACACTTCTGCTAATTAGGCTGGTCTATAAAAATTATTTGGAAAAATAAAACAGATATGACTGTATTTACTGAGTTCATGGAGCCTTTCATAATAGATTTTACCACAAATAATGCAAGCGTACGGTAATTGAATACTTTGTATCTCTCCAAGTTTAACACGTATAGGATTTTCATTCGTTTTCTATTGCGACCATAATCACCACAACTTTAGTGCTTTAAACGACACAGATTTATTATTTCGGAAAACTGGAAATAACAGGGATCTTACCAGGCTGAAATCAAATCGTGGGATCGTGGGTAGGGCCAGGTTCCTTTCCGGACACTGGAGGAGGGAATCCATTTCTTGCTCATTCAGTCTTGGCAGAATTGACTTTCTTGTGGTGCGGAACTGAGATCTCCCTGTTTTTTTTTTTCCTGTTAGCTGAGGGCTGTTTCCAGCAGCTAGAGGCCACCTACGTTCTTCTTCAAAGCCAGCGATGGCAGGCTGAGTCCTCCTATTGTTCTCGCTCTGATCTTCTTGTGATTAGATTCTAGAACCCTTCCAGACAAACCAGGCTAATTTCCCCATCTCGACGTCCTTGCCCTTGATCACACCTGACAATTCCCTTAGGTCATGTCAGGTAATATGTAAACAGGGACACGCACACGTATATCTCTAGGAATTCATTCTACTGCCCAGTGATACAGTAAATATTTTGAGGTTTCTAAATATTTAAAATAGTCCTTAAAAAAAAACCCCAACGAACAAATGTTTGTTTAAAATGATTTGATAGACCTAACACTCTTAAAGAGCAGAGGGATCTTTTTACACTTTTATATTTAAAAATCTAGGCTCCCTGGCAAGGATGTGGAAAAAAAGAAAGACTTCCACAGTGTTGGTGGAAATGTAAATTAGTAGAGCCATTATGGAAAACAGGATGGAGGTTCCCCATAAACTTAAAATAGAACTACCATATGATCCAATAATCCCACTACTGGGTATTTATCCAAAAGAGATGAAATTGGTATATTAAAAGAATATCTGCACTCTCATGTTTATTGCAGTATCACAGTAGCCAAAATACGAAATGAAGTAAAGTGTCCCTCGATGGACGAATGGATAAAGAAAATGTAGTATGTGTACACAGTGGAATACCATTCAGGCTTTAAAAAGAAAATTTGTGATTTAGGACATCATGAGTAAGCCTGCATGACATTATGTTAAGTGAAATAAGCCAGGGCACAGAAAGAAAAATACTCCATGATCTCACTTATATGTGGAATTGAAAAAAAAAGGTGACCTCCGGAGTCAGAGATACATACGCTAGGATCAAAAATAGGGTGAATGTTTAATTTTTAAAAATTTATTACAGTAAAAGACACATTGCCATTAATCTACCTCGAAGTAAACCTCCTCACTTCTAATACATTTACCCCCTCATTCTTGCCACTTTCTGAAGCTGTTCTGGAATCTACCTTTCATTTCTTTAGTTGCAACATTGTAACTGCTTCAATTTTCTGAACACATTAAAAACGTTCACCTTTCATGGTCATTTTGTCGACCACTGAGAAAGATCCAGAAGTTGCTTGGTGCCAGGTCTGGTGGATAAGGTGGATGAGGCCATATGGTAATGTTTTTAACAGTCTATCTTTTATTTTTATTAGTACATGCTTGGAGTACATGATTACATGCATAGTAGAGAGTTGGTACATGTATACAACACACTTTAATTCTTTTTATGACCTCTTCCCCTCTCCTATCCCTTCCTCTCCAGCTCTCCATGCCCTTCCCATTTTCAAAAGATCTATCTTCTTGTTTCCTATTATATATTTCTTATCTTGCTCTTTATTTATATCTTGGATTTTTCATATAAGAGAAACCATGCAATATTTAAGATTGTCTGAATTATTTCACTTAACATTGTGGTCTCAAAGTGCATCGGTTTTCCTGTGACTCAAATTTATCCATCTTTATATCAGAGTAGCACTCCATTGTCTACAAATATTACATTTTCTTTACCCATTCATCTATTAACGGACATATAGTCCACTTCCAAGATTTACCTATTATGAGTTGTGCTGCTATAAACACGGACGGGTGTGTATCACTGTAATATGATGTTTTTAACTGTTTTGAGAAGGTATTTAGAAGAATAGCTAGGCAAAATGGAATTTCAATTTTAATTTTTTGAGGAACCTCCATACTGATTTCCAAAGTGGTTGTACTAGATGACATTCCCACCAACAATGTAGAAGGGTTTCCTTTTCCAGGAAATCTCATCAGCATTTGTTCTTATTTGATTTCTTTATGATAACCAATCTTTCTTGGGGTAGGGAGGAATCTTAGTGTTGGTTTTAATTTGCATTTCTTTCATGACCAGAGATGTTGAACATTATTTCATGTATTTATTGGCCATTTGTACGTCTTCATTTGAGAAGTGCCTTATTCATTTCAGTTGCCCATTTTTTGATTGGGTTTTTCATTTTGGGGGTGTCTAATTTTTTTGACTTCCTTGTATATTTTAAACATAGTTGCCTGTCTGAGGAGTAGCTGGCAATTTTTCCCCCCTATTTTGAAGATTTTCTCTTCACTCTGTTGTTTCCTTTGCTATGCATAAACTTTTCTCTTTGATATAAATCCATTTGTTGATTCTTGATGTTATTTCTTGTGCAAGTGGGGTTCTGGTCAGAAAGTTCTTTCCTATACCTATATCTTCAAGTGTTTTACCTATTTTATATTCCAGCAGATTAAATGTTTCCATTTTGGGAGGGTGCTGGGGATTGAACTCAGGGCCTTGAGCTTGCTAGGCAAGTGCTCTAGCACTTGAGCTAAACCCCCAGCCCTGAAGTATTTCCATTTTAATATTTAGGCCTTTGATCTATTTCGATTTTAATTTAGTACGTGGTAAGAAATATGGATCTAGATTCAACCCCCTACGTTTGTATAGCCAGTTTTCTCAGTACCATTTGTTAGAGACTATCTTTCCTCCAGTGTTTTTGGCCCCTTTGTCACAGATCAGACGGCTGAAAGTACCTGATATCATTTCTGCTTTCTCCATTCTGTTCCACTGACCCAGGTATCTGTTTTTGTGTCAGTATTGTCATGTTTTTATCACTGTAGCTTTGCAACATAACTTGAAATCCAGGATCGTGATGCCTTCCGCCTTGTTCTTGTTGCCAGGATTGCTTTTACTATTCTGGGTCTCTTCTGATTCTATACAAATTTTAGGATTGTTTTCTCTAGTTCTGTGAGGAATGTTGTTGGTATTTTGATTGGGATTGTATTATATTTATGTATCAGTTTTCTGGAAGTATGGCCATTTTGACATTATTCGTTCTGCTTATTCAGAAACGGTGTATCTGTTTTCTGATGTCCTCTTTGAGCTCCATGTTCAGAGTACTGTAGTTTTCATTAGAGAGCTCTTTCACAGCCTTCGTTAGGTTAATTCAAGGATTTGATTTTTCTTGAAGCTTTGTGCAGTATTGTTTTTCTAGTTTCTTTCTGGGTGGGTCCACTATTAGTTGACAGGAATGATACTGATTTCTGTGTGTTGACCTTTGGGACAGCATTTAACCAGTGGTTTCCTAACATTTTCTTCAGCCTGTTTCATTTTTTATCATCGGATCAGTGATTTCAATAAACCTTCTGAAATACAGGATACAAAATTTTACTATGAAAGAGTAACCTCACATATCTCATTTACCAAATTTCTCCACTGACATACCATCTAGATTCTTGTAAGTGCACAATTATTAAATCACTAACAAATCACTAACGATATATTTTTAGGAGTATCCCATCATTAGGTGAGGCATGACTATAAATGTATTGCTTCTACACAACATATACTTTCATATTTCCACATTTTTGTGCATTTATTTCCATGAGTTTGGGTGGTATAATAGAAACAGTATAGGCTTTTGATCTACAAGACTCAAGCAAAAATGGCTAAGTGGTGATAGTTATCAAAATATGAAATAATGAAGGATAGCAAATTTGCCAGGGAACCAAAGAGATGAGGGCAATTCAGGCAAGATGTGTGAAATTTGAAAAACACTCAAAATAGCAAAAAAAAAAAAAAAAAAAAAAAAAAAAAAAAAAAAAGAAAGAAAAAAAAGAAAAAAAGGAATCAAGGAGAGACGGGAGATCATGTTAACCTGAAAAAGATAATCACATTATCCATAATAAAATCAAGTCTGGAAACGGTAAGAGCGACCATAAAGTGCATTGAAGGACAACAAAACAAGGAGGAAAGTTGTTGAACACAAGGAACATTATGTACCAAGAAAAGCGAGCCGAAATAGAGCCGAAATTTCAATTTTCACAGAAAAGTACAACGTCATTTGAAAAACTGCTCTATTATTACTAGCCAGAAATGTTGTCTATGCATAGATGCATCTCAAAAGCATTAAGTGAAAATTTCCAGGAACAAGAATACACTTATAGAAAGGGAAGTAGACTAACAAAGGGACAACAGAGAACTTGCTTGGTGATGGTGCTGCTCTGCATCTCAACTACAGGACTAAATCTATTTGTCAAGCCTTGAACTTTAGGAGAATTTTACTCAATCTCAATTCTACCTCACAGGTTTTTTAAAAATATTTAAAAATATTTAAGGATGCATACTTGGTTACTAACAGGGATTGGTAGGATATGATGGGGAAAAAAAACTAAGCAAAAATGTAAAAATACTACTCAATTGTGTATGATTCCTTTTATATGAATTATAAATAATAATATAAAAAATTATATGAATATACATTTTTCAAAACCCTTTTTCAACAATCTAATACTGTAATCCAGTAGTTGTATCCTTGATAGGTTCAAATTCAGGGGCAGAGAAGGAGATGGAAGCCAGATGGTAATGGGTTATGGAAGAGTGGAAGATGGAGGGAATGAGACAAGAAGTTTAAGCAATACACATTAGTATTGCTTAAACTGTGTCATTTACCTTTGAAACACTGATGAAGATGTGTGCGGGGGACTAGACGAATGGATGGATGAATGAAACTACACAAATAGTCAATTCCAGTGAATTATATATATTCTCGACTGAACTTACATCACCTTTTTGGGAGTTAGTTTCATTCCAAGTTATGCTCATATTTTTCACTTAGTGTAAATTTTAAAACCAGCTAGACTGTGTGCTTTTGAGTTTTGGCTCCACTCTTTGTTTTTGGGAAACTCGCACAAATTCTCTATTCAGCTTCCTCAATTATAAAATGGGGCTTAACAACAGGGCTTCTGTATATATATTAATACAAAAATGTATTTATTATTATACTGGTATAGAGAAAGCAGTCAATAAATATTAGCAATTGTTTAAAGTACTATGTGAAGCCAGATGCAGAGGCACATGCCCGTAACAGCAGCCCTTGGGACGCTGAGGGAGGAAGACTGTCCTGAGTTCAAGGTCAGCCTGAAGTGCACAGCAAGTCCCCGTCTCAAAAAACAAAATGAAACAAAAAAATTACTACCTGACACACTTTATTAATTATGTACATAGTTGAATACCTACCGAACTGAAAGTTTGACGAGAGCAAGAACTTTTGTGTTTTGTTGACTAAAACTATACCCTGCAACACGGCAGGCATTCAGTAGATGGATATCTAGCTAGGTGAAGACAGTAAAAATGCCACAATTACATATTTCTCCAAAATTAAGACCAGGGCGGATGTTTGTTGACCGGAAGAACTACCGGAGCTAACCAGATCGTACAGTGATTCAGAAAATTGACAGTACTACACCAAAGAGATGAAAAAGAAATTCAGAAAGATTCCAGTTTATCGTTATAAACTTTTTATTTAAAAAATAAAATTATAAACAAAATACAGAAAAATATTGACACCTGTGCTAACAAGGAAACTACTGACACCTGTGATAACACCTGGGCGAATAAAATCATGAGTTTTATAAAGCGATTTTATTGTGCAAAGGAGGAATGTAATATTTCAGATTCATTTATGATGGGCATTTGACATCGACAGGAAAAGAGATTTCTATGTATACATTCAACATTCTGCAGCATATTTACTTCAAGTTCCACGTCCGAACATATGCCAAATACAGTTTAACACCATCGACAATCTCTAAGGTATTACTAAAATTCTGTTCATTTGGTATGAGTGCAATATAACTTTTTTATGTTCCTACAAGATCAATGCGTTTTCACTACTCACTTCAACAAAATTCACTGATGTTTTCTTCCCAGTTGAAGCCAAGCCTCTTCCAGACAATTGAAACACTAACTCCAAGGTGGCAAGTTATGAAGTTATACAGTAATTTTTCCCTCCCTCCTCGGAGATGTTAAAACTTTTAATGAAAGGATACGGTACTGACAAATTACTTTTTCTTTTACAGTAGTTAGGATGTAACAAGTGACTTCTTTTTAGAAGACAGCTACAGGACTTTCCTCTTTCAGTTGTTACCAAAATCCTCATCAAAATAAAATACATTAAGAAACCCACACAATAATTTTCTGGAAACTTTTCTCCATTTTTCTCACACATCTCAAATCAACTATTTACTCATTAATAATCGGAATTCCTTATTTTTCTAAATTATATAAGGAAGCTAGCCTAGGTTCTTGACAATCTTCCCATTGCATTTTTAAATTATGATTTCATTAAAATCAAAATAAATTACAAATAACTTCATCTTTGCTACAGTTCACGCAGACATTTATGTACTTTAACTTACTGAAGACTCAAGATCCTGTGGGGCCCGTCTGTCTAGACAAACAAAACATCAAGATTAGAATTCTCACGCCTCCAGGAGATTCCAGAGGAATCAGATCCACTCGCAAGGTCTCAAGTCTGTCTTCAGTATCTCAAATCACATTCATTCTTTTTGTCTATGAAGATAATTAATGACAAAACAATGGAGATGAATTTCATTTAGTGAGATCTTTGCACCTTTCTTCAGGTTGTTACTTCTCCTCCCGTACATAATGGCTGGCAGTTGGCAGTAGGCTGCTGAGTTGATACTACTTCTAGGTCAGATTCACGAACAAAAACCACCGCATCGCCGCTTACATTTATAAGACATTGCGCCTGTAGGAACAACAGACAGGAAAGGGTCAGTTCCACACAACAATATGCTCCTCTGCTTCCAATTCACATGGGGCAGTGCAGGCTAGGCGAGAAAGCACACAGGCTTATAAATCATTAGGAAAGAAAGAACCTAATAGGAAATAAAGACAAAACAGTAAGAGGACAACGCACCAGAAAAGAAATTCAAAAAGCCCAGGTACATATGCAAAAATATTCATGCCCAATATTAATCAGAGATACAGAAATTACAATGACAGTCAAAGATTTTTTCACATATATTGGCAAAAAAAAAAAAAGAAAAAAGGTAAAAGTTGGATATTACCAAGTATTGGCAAAGATACGAGACAACAGTAACACCCCTGCCAGGGGAAGAGCCACCGCTTTGGAAAGCAATTTGCCAACAGCTCAAAAGCAGGGAATGTACACACTTTGTGAGCCATCAGTTCCCTACAGATACACTCACACTCGTGCTAACCACTTACATTTTATCTGTTCTTTATAATACTGTACGTACTAGAATAACATTCCTTAGAAACAACCTAAGTGTTCCTCAGTAGGGAACTAGTTAGAGAAATTCTAGTTCTTCATGTTCATACCACAGAACATTATTCAATTGCAACAAAAAATGAGGATGCTCATTTGCCCTTAAATGGAATAATCACCAAGAAAAAAATAAGTAAAAGAAAAGCAAGCTATGCAATAGTGTGCACTGTTTACATAAATGCTATCATTTATGTAAAAATGAGCATAAACACACAATATATAAATACATCTGCTTGTATTATCTAAAATCTCTCTAGCAGGATTCATGCCCTGGAATGTTACATCTTTAGAGGGAACATTAAAACTAACCAACTAATAGCTTTGGGTACATGTAAGGAAGAAAGTAGCTGAGACCCAGGGCAGGAAAAACCTTTTCGGTTTATACTCTTTTAATACCCTTTTTGAATTCTGAATAATGTACTATACATTCAAAAATATTTTAACAGGGGTTGGGGATTCAGCTCAGTGGTTCGAATGCTTGCTTTGCAAATGCAAGGCCCTGAGTTTGAGCCCTGGCACTAAAAAAAAAATAATAAAAAAAAATAACAGAAATAAGACTATATTTATATACATATATTTTTAAATATAAAAGCATTTACTGGAATGAAATCAAGCATGATCCATTCAGAGGGAAGAGGAAATAGGTCTGCAGAAGCTTCACCATGTTTTTAATATTTTACTTCTGAACCTAGGTGTTAATGTTAAGCAACTATACATTTTTTGAGCATATACAAGATCTCACAATAAAGAAAAAGTGGCAAAGCAAAAAGCTAAATGACATGAAGTATACCACCTAATGTGTGCACATAAGTGACACTCAGTAACTGACAGTTATTAGTTGGGTACAGAGAGGAGGGGTGGCAGTGGGAAGGCCTACAGCAGTTGGGAACAAAGAGGAGGATATATT
This sequence comes from Hystrix cristata, assembly GCA_004026905.1. Classification (NCBI taxonomy): domain Eukaryota; kingdom Metazoa; phylum Chordata; class Mammalia; order Rodentia; family Hystricidae; genus Hystrix; species Hystrix cristata. The sequence continues at coordinate 24,232 of PVJO010005208.1, forward strand.
TGAGCTTTTCTATTTATATCGTTGTACTGCGCACTTACATTCTGTAAGGCTCAGTTTTCTCACCTACAACATGCTGCAAAGTGCTAGAAATGAGAAAAAGCACAGTTCTTTGGAAAACTAACAATATACGTGGAGAATCGGGTATATAAATGTTCAGAGAGGTGACGAGGAAGAGATGAGTCTGAAAAAGAGGCCAAGTTGCAGAAGACATAGAAGAGGCTTAAGTTTATCCTGTACTAAGTCATTAAAGACTTTCTAACATTTACAAGATAACAGTAACAACTTTTACAGAGTATTGTATTTATTAACCATCCATAAGGCACACTACATAATTAACTCATGATTTCTCCAATTTTTATCCTAATATTACAGATGAGAAAACTAAGGCATGGAGAAAAATTGTTTTGGATAAGTTGATTTTGAGGCACCTGTTAAAGTGCTAATTAAGTTAATGAATAAATCATATGCATCTAACACAGGAAAAAGCTTAAAAATTACAAATCTCAATCTCAAATGCAAAATAAGCCAAAAAGGTCCTTCTTAAAAAGACTAGAAAAATCATATTATACTAAATAAAACTACTGCAAAGAAGTTCTCAGCTGAAGAAGGGTAATTCCAAGATCTGATACATGCTTACTCTGTGGTCCAATTTCATCAAATTGTTTACAGCAAATACAATTCAGATGTGCTTTCTTTGGCTTCTTGTCTTCATCTACTTTCAAATGATCTCCGCTGAGGTGATTTTCAGCCTCCTGAGTTTTCTATCTCTCTAACTGTTCCTTTCTGGCTCTTTCTGCTTCTCTGTGTACACTTTTGGCCCATTCCACACACTCTCCGTGGCTCCAAATCTTAACAGTAAGCTGGCACTGAATCTAAAACTTCAATCGGGACCCCTCACAGAGCTCTAGATATGCTCTAGCTCTCTATTAGAAACCCTCCCAGGATGTTTCGTAGGTTTTCTTCCCCTCTAACTTGCCTTAGCCATTGCAAAAATTTATCAGAAAGCCATCTTTTTGTTTCATGGCATCACTATTTTTCTTCAACATCCATTAATGAAGTATAATAGACTGCAGGTTAAAAAAAAAAGTACAAATTATCAAGAAAAGCTGAAAACGGTAGTAAACAACGCACCTTTCTGGAGAAACTGATTAAAACTAATGATTTCAAAATAGAGCTATGACCATTTTGAACGTCCATGTCTCTTCAAATTGCCTGTATATTTATGGCAGCACCTCACTGCACTAGAAGATAATTTTATCCACGAATAATTAAGGATACTAAGAATTTTGATGATTTGTCGGTGGTTACAGTTATCTAGCTAGGAAGCTTGGAGCTAAATATATACTTTCATATATACATAGATATGTGTGTTCTGACTCCTGTTCAAATGATGAGTAACCTACATTACAGCTTCGTAAGTGCTGCTTTTGCCGAGATATGGATTCCCTCCGCTCTCAGGGCAGTCCCCTGAGCCAGACACTGAGGCCCAATTACCACTAGCCACAAGCACTTTTCTCCACTTACCGTCATATGTCATAAAAGTAATATGAATTTTTATGTGTGCCAAGAGGAGCAGGTCAGGAAGCATGGCTTTTCTGGTATCTCATATTACTCATATTTTTAAAAAATCTTTAATCATTTTAAGTAATTATCAACTCAAAATTGATTAAAAAAAACCTTTATTATCAAATTTAATCCAACCCTTCTATTTCCCATTAACAAAATTATATTACCTAATAAAACACAGAGGCCGTCTGGCCCCTTTGTGAGAGCCTCTTCACTAGCGCAGCAGTTAAAAGTAACCAGCACCGTGGTACACACGAGTGGGAGCCCTTAGCCCCCCTCAGTCATCACTGTACTCCAAATGCCTGCCAAGAGAATGGCGGCATCGGGAACACAGGAGAGAAGTTTCAGGAACAGTTACAAATAACTAGCCACTGGAGCTGTGAAACAGCATGTGAGCTGCGTAGGACCACAGCTATTTTAAAAATTCATCAGAATATATTTTAAGTACCTAGGGTCAAACAGCTTTGAAGAGTAATTCTCTTTGGACAGGGATGGAGGTGGGTGGCCAAGAGGGAAATTCTCAGGTTCCCGTCAAATCAGAGATTTTTAACTGCATCTCACCTGGTTTTTATTTGGATTTTCCATGAAGACACACTGCTTCATGATGTAGGAGACAACAGCATTTCCTCCTAACGCAGCAACGTGCGCTCTCACCATTGCAAACACTTCAGCAATAAAAGCATGGAGAAAACCACTGACTCCCCCTTCCTAAATGATAATGCACAAGACAATCACGTAATACAAATGTATGTGAGGATGTATATAAAATGCCAAAGACTAGCTATTAAGACTCCTACATTATCTTAAACAGGCAATAATTTAAATTTCTGTCACATTGAGGATTTATTGCATGAGCAAACAAATTTCTACTGAACACATCTGCACAGCAATTTACTATCCTTACTTTAAGCTTCTTTAAATGAAGGTTAGAGAATTTGGATTTTGCCAAGGACAAGCTATGATCACACAGGCAGTACTTACTGCACCTGTTTCACACATTACATCCTACTATCTCCTTCAGCAGGTACACAAAATAAGTATTCCATACATATTTATTAGGGCATAAATCCAGTAATTTGGGGAACTCTTTCCATGTTCGAAAACAAACAAAACAGAAATCAAAGGCTAGTCAAAACTGAAAATGTCTTTCCATCTAAGTTTTCCATAAATTCTACTGGAGGTTATACTGGAGGCTACATAGGAAATGGCCAAATTTAAAGTGGCAGTTAAAAAAAAATAAAGTAAAGTGGCAGTTAAGGAAAACCTGAGTACACTGTTATAAAGCCATTTTATTACGTCAAATCTTCCTAAAAAGCCAGAGGATAGATACTAAGTGTAGTTTTGTAAAGGTGTATCTTTTTGTAATTAAAGAACTCAGTGAGTTCTTGCAGACTATTGCCAACTCAATCATAATGCAAAACATTTTTTTATACGTTTCCTCCTATTAAATCAAGAAATTCTGAGCATTTACAGAAGGTTGATTTTACAAAGAAAAACTGACTTAGAAAATAACTCATCAAGCAGTGAATGTATTTGGGATATGCTGCCATAAAGTTAATATTGCAAGTCTTTGTTGACGGGAAATCTACCATGAAGCAGTATTTTGGGGGATGAGAATATAAGCAGTAGGGAAGATATATGAAATAAAATGTTGGGCTGGGGATTTAGCTCAGTGGTTAGAGTGCTCACCTAGCAAGCACAAAGCCCTGAGTTCGATCCCCAGTAAAAAAAAGAAAAAGAAAGAAAGAAAGAAAATGTTTATGGATAAGCTGGGTGTAGTGTGCACACTTAGAGGTTCAGCTGCTCAGAAACCTAAGCTGAGAGGGTCACTGGAGCCGCGGACCTGGACAGTAGCCCAAGCAACACAGCCAGACCCTGTCTCAAAAAATAAATAAATAAATAAATAAATAAATAAAGATTTACAGATTCAAGTAGTGGATAATCTATATACTATTAAGAGCAAATAAAAGATGTTAATTCACAATCTATGACATCTTCTAACACTAAATCTCTGCCAAACTTACATGAACTTAGAAGTATCACTTATTTTAAGGTTCTACTAAAGGTTTTTGAAAATATCTTATTGTCTCAACAGAGGGTATAAATCTAATGACTCTCTCTTATTCATTAAATAATCTCTCAGAAGCCCGCCATTCCTTTAGACAAAAACAGTGTTACTACGTGTCAGGCGCTGTGCTGGTGGAGGACAGCACGCACCATACTGCAGGCAGGGTGCAGCCTGCTGTGTCTAAGTACTAAGAAAGAAACATTTTCAGTGAAACAAGTAGGCGGAAGCACAGCTAAGTCAACTTTATACTGAATACGGGGTTAAAAAATCCAAAGTGTTCCTGAAGTAAAATGTAAAGAGGTCACTGGGTTTCACGCCTCAGTAATTTAACAATTTTCCTATTTGTAATATTAATTTGTTCAGCAGACTTGTTCCATAACACAACATACAATGTATGATTTTTCTCTTTTTCTTGTGTCTGAATTCTAGTGTTACAAAACATACTATAATGAGCTGACTGTAATTTTGAACCTAACCATGTCAAGTTACATTTCACAACTACTGTTACTTAGCACGAAATTTAAGTTTAATAACATCTAACGTGAGGTAAGAATATGAAGCACATTCTCAACCACTGTTGGAAAGAGTGAAAACTGTCAGCCTCATTCTCTTTCCAGAAGGAAAAAAACAAGAGTTAAATTATATAAAATAACTCCACAGACATATATGTTAACTACTGAGAAAACTAAGCTGTTCTTTCAGGACTGCTTTAAACTGTTAATCAAGCAAAGACAATTTTACTTGCTTTATTTACTATAAGACGAAGATGTAGAACTTCTAACAAATTGGTTTAAACTTAACACAACTCTTATGATAACAGTAGCTGATTTATGAAACCCAGCAGGTCTAATCTAGAATCAATTCACACAGGTTATTAAAATAAGATGGGTTATTAAAATATTTAATGCAATTTTAAAATACAAATACTCACACATTTGTTATTTAGAGGAAAATAATAATTTAAAATTTGGTTTTATCATTAAATCTTCAATCAGAGAAAATTTTTTTTAAAAAAAACTTCTGTAACATTACCTCACGAAGAGAAGTGGTTTCCCGAATAAAAAACATGTTAATTATGCCAAGATATTTAGTTATTTTTGCTCCCGGAATGAAAGAAAGAGGTGTCATCTTAACAACCCCAACCGTGGAATTTGCACAAGGTGGAGCAGAACGATTCCGGAAATTTCCTTCACCTAGTGGACTTGCTTTTTCAACCGTCACGGCTAGAATTGAAGAAAGAAGAGAATGTATTAAGAACAGACACTGGTAAAGGGCTTATTCCCTAAGGTTTCCAAATAAGTGGTGACAACATTCAGCTTTCTGCGAGGCTAAGCCATGTCATGAAAGAAAAGCAATTATCATGCAGTGCATGCAATTAAAAAAGAGAGAGAAAGAAAAACATATGAGGAGATGCTGGAATGGAAGTCTTTGGAAGAAAAATGGCATTCCTGCAAAAGAAAATGTTGATGCAGTGTAGCTAACATACACAATGATTGGTTACAAAGTGAAGAAAAAGAAAAAGCGGCAGAGCATTAAAATTATCTGCTGTAGGAACAAATTATTACACAGAGTGTGAAAGTTGTTACGTTTCCTAGTACACGTCTTTCCATCTTTTTCACACGACTTCATCACTGTCAACTTGTAGATAAACCTTATGTTAACTAGTTTTAAACTATTTCCTTTCCAAACTGCGTTGATTAAACAAGCTCATAATTTTACAAATGACCTTGGCTGTCTAAAAGTTTATAAATTAAGAAATAAAATAGCTATCACTTACTAAACAACTGCTATAAGTCAAACATGTTAAATGCGTATATATTCCTCAGGACAACCTAGCAACACAGGTTCTCATCATCCCCACTTCATACATGAGGAAACTGAAGCTCAGAGAAATTTAAAAGTTCACTCAAGGTCATGCAGCTATTAAACTGGAACTGCTAGATTTCAAAACTTGATCTGGATGGTTCCATACCCTATGTTTCTTTCTCTAACATGAAGTTAGTTCCATCCTTTTAATGTACTGTAAGCTTTCACTCAAATAGTTACTTCGAAATCTACCAAAAGACATGGGATATAAAGAACATAAAAGTAATCCTTGAGTTTAGCAGATAAACAAGTTAACTACTTTCATTCCAGAAGCACTATCTTCTCAGCCCTCTGGATATCACACTTAGTAAGTTGGCAGATGCCATTTACTAAACAGTCCACTGGGTCCCAGATGGTATCTTTTCGGGAAAAGGGCAGGGGATCCCCTTCCACCTAGAAGCATATAATGTCTACTTGTGTGCTTTCAAGAATACCTTCACAAAAAGTAAAGTTTTAAAACACAGTTCTACTGTTAAAATTAGCAAATCTAAATGCCCTTATTGAGTATTCCCCTGTTCTTTCTAATGACCATTCAAGTCTGCAGCTTTCACACTCCAATACGTGGTTGATCAGCAATGTTATTACTAGGCATGAGGTCTAGCCTTCACCACTGGGAAATCAGGGGTATGCTTCTCAGATCATCAGAACGTGGTAGAAACATCCGCCTACTTGTCTTAATTGATCCGCGCCTTATGGTCTGAGCTTTCAGTTTAATGAGCTCTATCCAGCTGCTGCATCTGTCTGCAAAGGAACTGTAATCAACTGACGGTGCTGAAAACACAGACAGAAAACAAAACAACAAAAAAAAGAAAAACAAAGAAAAAATATGGATGACGTCTCTTACTCTCACAACACTCCTTCCGATGATGTAATCTAACTGTAACTTAAAAAGAATGGCCCTTTCGAGTCAGATGAGAGAGGCGGTAAAGAGTCAAGCTTTAGACACTGATTTGTCCACAACCAAGTTCAGCGGCTGGCTGAGCATTTTCGGGGATGTCACAGTTGTGTGGCCTCTCTGGGAGAGCATGAAGTGGCATCGAACGTAAATATCGACAGCAGGACCACATACTGGGCTTTAACTTCATTCCTGTTCTCTTTAATTTACAGTAATTTAGTTGTTTATTTTAGGATCTGAATTTACAACCCAAGCATTGTGACTAATCCCCTTCCCTATTTTTACACTAAAATAAAAAATAAACGGAATTGCTCAAAAGAATACTTGAAAAAAACTGTTTGAGTTATCTGTTATTAAACTATATTTCCACCATTAGTAAAACAGCCAAAGGGTCACGTTCGTCAGTATTCTATGTGTTATTTATTTCTGATAATATGGGGTGAGAGGCCAGTGTTGAGCCTAACAAGTGCTTCTTTTAAAATAGTAACATTCATACTGCTAAGCTAAAAAATAAATAAACAAACAAACAATGTGAAGTAGCTCAAATTTTATTTTTTGAAATTGGGAAGCTATTAAAATGCTAAAACATTTAACTATTTAATCAATTTTTTAAAAAGCATTCTAACTACAACAAGGCCACATTTTGGTGTGTATTCCAATGTCTAGTGCATCTCTTCAACGTCTGTAATTTTATACAGCACCAAACTAGAACTTGACATCTTTGGTGACTATTTGTTTGAGTAGACAAACTCACCTCTCTGTGCAGCTGGTATACCTGAGTTAGAACTTGCACTCTCCAGGTGTTCTAATAAGACAATATGAACAACATTAGCTGGGATGCTAAGTACAAACAGTATCTCTTCTTTGTTAATATCTTCTACAAGCCAGGAGAACAGGAGTAAATCTTTGTGGCTTCATACAAAAGCAAACCAAATAGAGGCATTCAGGCTTAAAATGCAGTTTCTACTGATAAATAAAAACTAGCTTGGTTAATAAACACCATGTCAATGATGACTGCTTGCTTACTATAATACAAAATGAATGTCAGAAACTTCACAGTCATAAGAAAATACAAATATGTAGTAACAAAGGTTAGTAGAATGACAGCAGACTGTAAGATTGAACAGAGAAAAGGGTCAGTGTGTTGGGACGAAGACCTGAAATTAACAGGGAAGGGAAATGTTTGCAGCAGGCATAAGCAAGACTAAAAATTATAAACCAGGTAATGCCCTGTGCTTCACAGAACACAAACTGCTCCTCAGGCCTAACCCTCCTCACCATGCACCTGTTCTTGTGACTTAACTATCAACAGCTCCCTCTGGTGGCGGTAAGACGTTGTGGACGTAACACACAACTCATCAGTTCCAACCTAGAATCACCCCTCTTCCAGAAACCTCAGCAAAGCAGCATCCAGAATTTTCTGACAGTTTTTGTTTATTACAAAATTTCAGGTATTGTGCAAATTTCAACAACACTATAAAAAAGTCACAATCTATTATTGTTAATGGTCATGCTCTATTCACAATAGCATATTTGAATTTTTGTTTCAAAGAATTTTACAAAGGAAAGAAGAGTGCTGGCAATTTAGAAAAAAACCTAAAAAACACTGAGAATAATTCGGGCCAGCGTTTTGGTTTTACTAATTATAAATAAAGGAAATAGGTTTTATCATCTCTCCTTGATGCATTAATGTTTGGGAAGTATTTTTAATCAATAAAAGTTCAATTATTTAAAAATATGACTCACACAGAATGTTTCTCCTGTTTGGAAGACGCTCCTCCTCATCCCCACCATTTTTATAAGGCAAGTAATCACTAGTTAATACTGGAGTGCGCACAGTGGTTGACAGTCCTCTGAGTGAGGAGCTGATGAACAAAAGGAATCCTGAGGTGGGGTCCACAGAATCCCTCTCAGGTACCAGGCTGCGGACCTGCCCTGACTGTCACATCCACAGACTGCGGATCTAGCTGGGAGTCTTCCTGAGTCAGGATCTTGAGGAGCTTTGGAAGCTTACAAGGAGATGGTGCCTACAGAAAGAAGTCCAGAAAAATCTCTCCACAGGCTTACCAGATCTCTGGGTAGCCGGACAGGAACCGACTGAAGGCTGAGACTGGGACAGCAACAGACCTACCTCATGGAGTCTTGTACGTACCGCTAGGCGAGCTCCAGGCTCTCTGGGGATACCGTCGTGGACAGCACACACTTGGTGGGTGTAGGATTACAGAGCCTACAGCTGGAATTAGGGATTCTCTGACATTTTTTAATGGAGGGGCAGAGGGGACCGGCTAAAATAATTCTGAAAAATCACTAAGATGAAATTCTCTTCTACAATAAGACAGAATTCCCCTTAGCAACTGTGTATGATTTAATGACAAATGTACTCAGGGAGTGGTTAAACATGTACTATCTGTTCCCATTCCTCAGTGAAATCACATGTGAAATACAAGGCATGTATCAATCTGAAAAGTATTTATGTTCTTAAAGAAGGATGAAAAGAATATCTTTGCAAATCCAGACAGTAAGTTATTAACAGTAGTTTTCTTTTGGAAAAAATGAAGGGAGAAAGAGAGCTTTATTTTGGACTATGGGATTTTTACATTATTTGAATTTTTCACTATACAGAATTATTATTCCCCTTCCCCAAATTTAAAGAGGGGGGAGGAAAGGAGAAAGGGAGGATGCTCAATCTCTGACTTCAAATATAAAGGCATTTGAATTAAAATCCGAAAAACCGTATTTTTAAGTGGGAGACATTCTTCAGAGGAAGGCTGAGAGAGACTTTCAAATCTCAGTTAAGGAGAACAGGGTTATCTTTGAACATATCTGCTATGATTTTAATTTGTCTCTTACAGAAAAGGCCCAAGATGAGCAACAAATGAACACTGGCTCCCTGACTGGTTTAAATACCTTAAATTTCTAGCGCCTCAGACTCTCAGTGCCTCTGCTCGCTCTCACTATAGTTTGGCTTCCCAAGTACTGGGCTTTTCAAAAGAGAAGGTACCGCAGATAAAGCAGTCTGGCTCACTGACAAACTGGTGGCTGTGGTTAAAAAGAAATAAATAAAGAACATGCAATCACTAGGCTGGTAATAAAATACAAGAGATTTCATTATTGAAGGGTAGAAATCTCATTAAAAGTCATTGTGGCTTTGTTGAGGACTTAATGCTCAGTTCTGTGCCACTGCGTATCCACGTGGAAGAGGTTGAAACAAACACTTCTTACATTTGATCCACATTCCAGCCTCAAAGAGGGCCTCAATTTAAGGCCACACAGCAGTCTACTCTCAAAATTTCCCTAATAAGAGAAAAAGCTTGTTTTGCTTTTTTAAAAAGAAAGCCGTCATTAAGTGATAGCCCTATCAATCCCTGGTAAACAGCCCTAGAAACTTAGCAAATCACTTAGGACCACGGCTTTATTATTCTCTAACTGCCACTCCAGCAATATTTAGCAAGCCCTGAATCTGGAGGTGTGAGGAGGAAAACTAATCCAGATTAAAAGTGGTTCATTAAAATCAGCATATTGATGACAAGAGAAAAAAATGCGGCAAGGATTCTTCCTCCCTCAATTACTTGTATTTCCAAAGAGTCTGAAGCTTGAGACTTCTCCATTCTTCTAAATGATTCGTCATAACCAGGGACAAAGGTATTGGGGATGAGTTCAGTCCTCAGGACTGAAAGAAACAAAAGGCAGGGGTGGGGATGGGGTGGGGTGGGGGTTCAATCCCCTCTTGGAGTAAGGCCTTTGCCCAGAAGCCAGTACCCTAATATTGGCCTTCCCAGCCTCCAGAACCCTAAGCCAATAAATTCTATTCTTTATATATTGGACTAAGAGCTGTAATAAAGTTCTAGACCAATCACTAATTCTTTTGTCCTTCTAGTCACTTCATATAAATAGAATTTACAGATCATATTTGCTCTGAATAATTTTTAAAAATTGAGACAAGCTTCTCTGGACATCTTTGAAAAAATTTCTCTGGCAGATTAAAATATACACAAGCTGGAATCTAAATTTTATGCTGTATTTTCCCACTTCAACATTTTCAGTTTTAAGTTAATGTGATGAAAATTGGGTTTCGTTACTTCAGGCATTTCCATCAATCTACAACATATTGACTGGCTGCCATATAACTATAAAATCTGACTTAATGACTATATTAAACAAGCGATGTATCTGATCACTCAGAGTAAACCTATGCATTAATGGTACTCAAATATTGATGGATTGGTAATGAAATTGCCATGTTGTAAATTATTAAGGTACAGAGGAAAGTGGGAATAGTTTCAATTTGGATAGTGTGCAAAGGGAAAATTCAACAGCAACATATAGGGAATACACCTGGTAAATGACCATGACAGTTAACTTTTCTACTTGGGTCATTTACGTTTCCAACTAAAAGCAGACAATATTCTCAGCCACTTGTCTTTTCGTCTTTGAGCCCCTTCTCACTTGCTCCTGCTCCCATTTCTAGGCATCTACTCTTCTTCTTACTACTATTTTTTGTGGCTTTCTTCGAAATAATCTGAGTCATTGCTTTTTACTCCCTCCACCTCTGCCTCTGGATCTGCCTTGAAGAAAACAGAAATAAAGATTCCTTATTCCTACTTTTCTCTCAATTCCATTTTTTTTTCCTTCTCATTTCTTAGCCGGGTTTTTGCATAATTCTTTTCTCTTTAGTTTCTGTTTTCCTCATTCTCTGCCCCTGTCAGCATTTCTCTCCTTTCAAGGCCTGCCGCTGATTTTTTTACCATCTAATAACATGGAAAACATTAGCAGTTTTTTTTATTGTTGCTACCATTTGGCACAATGACAAAATAACGTACTTTTTAAAAAGTGAAAAAGCAGACATGAAACAGACTGTTAGTACAGAAAGATACTGTTACTCAGCTGTGATAACAATATATAGTTAAGAATGCAGGATGATTAGCAGTAAAAAAGCTAACCTTTATAGTTTTTGTGGGTTTATATATTTCTAACTGCTAGTTTAAAATAATTTTAGGCAAGTCATGAAATTGAAATAGGTATAAACTATCTTTTAAATTTTGGTTTAACAAAAAGAAAAAGTAACTCTTGTAGTGTACCAACATTAAAAAGACCTTTTGATCTGGAAACCTAATTATGGAATACAATATATTCTAAGTCTAAGTCAACTTGTTCTCTTTTCTATTGAAAGCCAGATTTTAACTTGCGCTCGCCACATCCCTCACCAGCTGTTCATAAGATGCTCCTCCAACCTACAGCTCATGCCACTGACCATGAGGAAATCACCTAGGAGAGCACAAATGGAAGCACACAACCAGGTGATTCTGAAGGAATTATCTTCCATAATTTTATCTAACAGCACAAAAACTTTTCCCAATTAAAAATTTTAAAGGGGCTGGGGACTTAGCTCGGTGGCTAGAGTGCTTGCCTCGCAAAGCTCAGGGCCCTGAGGTTCGATCCCCAGCACCAAAAAAATAGAAAATAAAATAAATAAATAAAAATTTTAAAGCTTTAAACTACAGTATTTTAATGAAACTATTATTCTGTCTACAGTATAAAGTATGTGATAAGCTTTTATTTTTAATTTTATTTATAGTACTAGGGATTGAATCTGGGGCCTCAACTATAACCCAGAGAAATATCTGGGTTTTTTTTTAAACCCAGGCTGCCTTCAGGCAGGCTTCCCATTCTTAGTATATTACTGTCTCTTTTTTCTACACACGTGATTTTTAAAGTATCTTGAAAACCATTTCAGAGAAAAACAGATGTAGATATTAATAATGCAAAAAAAAAGCTCGAAACTAATATAAAAAAATTTGATATAGACGTGACTTTTCTCCTAACGCAGCCCAGGGAGACACAAATGACTTAGGTCGATACTGCACCACCTGCTGTGCCCCTTTCAGTATTTACCGAGGGACTCTGATGATCCCACATGACAATGTCCTTTAAGACATTATTAAATAAAGCTCAGCACTTTGTAACATTTCAAATCAAAAAATCAAGATAACTAGCAAGCTAACACCAAATCAACCATAAATTTGAGATACACGTCAAACTACTTTGTTACTTGAGAAACAAACCGAAATATAATAAATGACCTAAGAAAAAAATTGAACATGGATGGACAATTCAGGCCCAGGCTGACTCTACACAGTGAACTAGGAAAAATGTAATCTGAACATCATTTCTTTCTCATGACATTTACCTATTTTCAATAACATGAAAAGATAATAAAAGGTTTATCTACAAGTGAAAAGATGGAAGCATTAATCAACACACTATGCTTAGCTCTTGAAACTACTCTCCTTGTCAAAATAGGAGGAAATACATTTTATGAATCATTCTATCTGTAGTAAGAACATAAAATGTAAACTAGAATTCAGTTACTGGGTTTTTTAAAAAACAAAAACCATCAGCTTAGCTCGCCAATAAACAAAACTATAAAAACTATACATTTATTTACCAACATCAGTAATTGACTTTTAAGCCTCCTGTGGTTGCGTACAAGAAAACAGACAAGACTTTTGAGCATTTACTCTAACACTCTTACCTTTCTTTCTCCTATTTCCTCTAAATTCCTACGCTTGAATTTTTATAGATATTTCTGTTTCCCACTTAACACTTTGCATCATGTTACAGCACATAATTACTCCATTCGTAGTACAAGGCTCTAATACCACATATTTCAGACTTTTGTAAAACCCATCTTACCCCTGAATCTCCCCAAATACTTTTAAGTGACTTTTAAAGGCACATTTAGCCCATGTCCTCATGAAAAGACTTGAGGAAGTAAAGACAATAAATAAGCATGCGACACAAACCACAATTTACAAAACTATTTATGAGAAGGTACACATACACTTTTAAGTGTTTACTGATGGTTTTAAAATGTTAACATTCAAGAAAAAGCACAAGGTTGTACAGTTAAGCACTTAGAGTAAAAAAGTTGTACATACATATTAGTACTGGATGTGAATATACTGATAAATTATGATGACGATAAAGGTGATCTGATTAAGTACTTTTCAAACTTTTAAAAACCTTTCTTCAAATAATATACACAAAACCAATGTGTAAAAAGCCACTGAGATGAAGCCGTTCCGGGTCAGAGGTAGAGAAGCCACAGACCTATCTGCCACCCTCCTCTGCTTCCTTCCACCCTGAAGCGCCTCTGAAAAACCCCTAAGGGTTAGAGGAACAGAATTTAAAACTTACTAATTTCATCAGTTAGAAGCTTCTTGAAAACACTTAATTTAACAATTACAAAAGCTAAGTATGACCCCAGGTAGTAATTGAGTTTTTGACTGTTTAATAATGTGAGCATTTAATTGAAAAACTGTGCAACACAGAAACCCAAGGAATCCCAGAATTTTAAAAACTAGAGAGTCTTAACCCTTTCATATTTTATACATGAGAAACTACGTTCCCACACCTTATCAACAGCATAACTGAGAAGAGAGGTCTGCTGCTTATGTATTCCACCTATAGCCCCTAGCCATGTTGCCTAAAAATCAGATACAAGTATTTTACATACTGTTCAAATTCGACTTATTCTACTCAAATGTTTCTTACCTTGTTCTTTAGTTCAGAGTATCATTTTGCATTAATGACCACATAAGCATTAGTTACAATTACCTTTGAAAACATTTCAAAAGCAATAAATATAGATAAGGCAAACTTATAAGGCTTAAATTTAACCTTCTGCAGAATTTAATAGGTTTTAACAACATGGTAAAATTGAGCTACTCCAGACTTTAATTCCAGCAATAGTTTGCCTGAGAGGATTAATGATTGCTCAAATATTTTTTGTCCATTGGGTCTTCGGGGGGTTTTGGCCCCATTGCAAAGTAAGGATAAATGAAATGAGACCTAACAGTAGTTTGGACCTAACTCTGTATACATACAAGTTTCTAATTAAAGTAAGTGTTTAAAAAACAATACTTGTGATTCAGTGAGTGTAAGGATTCATAACAGCAATGCTTTTTATCTGGAACTTTTATTTAATTCAGAAATGTAAACCCAGACTACCTTTGATTTTGACTTCTCCTCCCTGTTATGTCCAGGAAGTTGAGGTATGCTAAAATTCTCTATAGAGTTCTAAATCAGAATTTGATGTGACAATAAAAAGCAAGATGACTAAAGTTACTAGGTTAGAAAGTTCAGAATCTAACAATAGCTTTTCTTTTAATTTTATAAACAGTATCAACTTATCTGCATATATAGGCCTTCTACTGGTTGAGTACAGGTCTACGGACATATATGCAAAGTGAATATAAAACTATTCTCATTTATACATAATTTGGTATCAAATAATTAACAAGTAGGAATCATAAAATAATTTCACTTGTATTGTTAAATATAAAAATTAGAATAGTTGAATGATTTTAAAGAACAAAAGCATCATTTCCCAGAATAAAAAATTTAGAAAACACATTTACTAACTATGTAATAAAATTAGGTACAGTAATTTTGAAAAGTCATATAGTAAAAACTGCACCAAAGTCAGAAGGCAAATAGGAAAAGATACCTCTGACATCTCTCCAAAGACTGTACAGATCAAAATATTTTTTTCTATTAAATTAAGAGGTAATTATTTTCCACTTGAGAAAATGGCAGTTATTTTATAAACCCATAACAACGTTCTTTAACTATAGTTAAAGTACACAAAAGATGGGGGAGCTCATCTCTGCCTCACTCCTACTTCCCCACCCAAAACCTTTCCATGCATCTTCTGGAGAAAACAAGCATTTTGGTATCTATGAAAACCCCAAAATTTTTGAAAGGTTCAATTACTGTTGGAAAAATGTACTAAACGGTCTATGTGTGAATAGTTATGCTGGGAAATCAAATCCTTTTGAGATATGAGCATGGAATAGCACGTGAAAAGCTACCCTAATAAATTTATGCTGAAAAACCTGAGAAACCAAGAACACTACTTTCTCCCATTAATGCACACAGAGAAACATACAATAAAGGAATAAAGGATAAGTCTCCTCAAAGTTAAGAAAAACTGCCTATAACAAAAAGGTCGGGGAGAAAGGAACCAGAAACTAGGATTTCTGTTGAGTCTCTCTTAGTAACCAACCTCTAGCTGGTGGGAAAGGGAGGGCAGGAAGTGAATCTGAACAGAGCTCCAGGGGGAACTGCAGCGGTTCTTCATTGTCTGTAGAGGCTTGAGGGACAAGAAAAACACCAGTTATTTAGTAATGCCTTATGGTAATTTTTTTTAAAAATTCCGAACTTGGGGTGACATATGTACTCTGCGTTTTTTTTTTTTCTCTGCCTCGCCCCAATGTTTTTTAGGCTGTATTTTCCCTGGTTTCTTCCTTGGGGGTCCCTTGACCTGCAGGACACTGAGTGGGGGGCTACCTGCCCTGACAGAACTGTTCCGGATTTTAAAAGATTAATATCTGTAAATCACTTAGCACAGTGGCCTGAAAATAGTAGACACTCAGTAATGACAATTATTATCTACACTTACTGGTTTATATGACACTAAGACAGCTATTCCTTACTTTCTTTGATAAACACCTGACACAATCATTTAATACATCTATCTGTCTGAATGTGATGTTCAAATCTTATCAAAGACATAAATGTGGAATGCAATCAGTTTTAAAATGTTTAGGCTAATCATGAATATTTTAACTGGTAAGTCACTTAAAACTTTAGAAAGCATTATATTCCTCCCCTGGCATTTGTTTTCAGAAGTTTTTAATAATTTGGGTTTCTTTGTACTATACTAAAAATATTACTTTCTAAACTCTACTGGCATAAAAATATCTCTAAGAATTGGTGGGATGCAATGCAAATATTCCTGAAATAAACAAACACAAGGCACACAATTTTGTTTACTACACTGGTAGAGTCTCAGGTTCCTTGAAGACCTCCCCAGAACTCTTGTACAGGAGCCCCTTGATTACCACAGAATTAATATACTATAATCTAAGTCTGAAAACAGCATTCCTCATGTAAATACCAACCATCTAATCATGTGTGAAAAATACCAAGACGGCTATTTGTTTATCGACAGTTGTCTCAATGAAGATGAAGAAAAAAGTGATAAATATCTCTTCAAAAAACAAGTTGCTTATTTATCTGCCTCTGTATTTTATTAACGAACCATACTGTAAACAAACTGCATTTCTCCTCTATCAATGTTTACCTCTTTGTAGTGACTTTTCAACGTGTGTTTTTGTAGTCTGTATAGCCTGATTTTTGTCAAAAGTTATTGCGACTGCTGTGACTGTAACCTAGAATTACAGAAACAATTGTCATTAGCATAATGATGACTCCAAAAATTAAGTTTCTTACAAATCTCTCAGCACTATGGAACAGTTTTTATCACTTGTCTAATTCGCCTTTCCTGGTTAAGATCCTCAACCAGAAAGAATCACACATATTTATACGTATAGCTAAAGCTAGACATTCCAGAAAGAGCTTTCCCTAAAAGGTGGAGACTGAAACCCCACACAGAGGGTGCTCATCCTAGTCTCCAAGTGCCGGAACAGACTTCTGAGCCATCTTCAAATAACCAGAGTTCAGAAAAATGAAAAACATGACCTGATTCAACTAAATAAATGTTTTAAAACACTTTGAGGTAAACAGTATGTGCTTATTTAATTATAATAGAATTATAATATGAAAACATCTGACAAGAGCTAGAAATCTTTAATAATAGACTGACTCTTAATTACCTGAATTAATTCATCTTCGGGCAGAGAAACTGTGAAATTTACATGGCAAAGGCAGCAGGGAATCATAGATCGTAGTTTAAAATACAGGCTCTGCACAATAGAAAGTATTAGTACTGTTACCTTTTTCATTTAAAAATGTATAAAAGCTGATTTTCTTAATATATACCATATGACAGCAAGCAAGAAGATGAAAACATTAAAACAAAAATTCTTCTGTTTTGTCTATTCTTACATTAAGATTACATTTTTAATATTTAGACAGAGAAAAAGATTTAATCATATTTGTCAAGTCATAAAATACTATAGCAGGTTTTTTCAAAATTTACACATATATTATTAAATTTTAAACTTTTAACTAACTTAAACTGTTTTTCTTTTATAGTATGATCTTTTAAGAAATCATACTCACCTGATAACAGAAGAGCGATACATATATAAAAATGCAGCCCTTAACTATGTAAGGTGTTATAGACAATATAATCATATTTTAAAATTTCATGATGGGGTGGCAGGCTTTTAAATAAAATTTAATCAGAAGGTTCCTACCTTGAGCAAATTTTCACACAGATCATTAAAATTCTTATTGAGAGCTTGATTAGTCAGGTTAAGGTTGCTTAATCTGATTACTCGCACTGATGTGAACATCTAAACGTGGAGGACAAGATAACACGCCATTTTATTACTTTTAACTAAATACTGTAAAATTTGATAGAACTGCCAGATAATGAACAATAACAAATAATGCGGTATAAAAAATAACCGCATTTTTAATTGCCATAAGGAAGTAAAAATACATACTGTAGCTAGGTAAAACTTACTAAAATAATTTATGAGGTACTTGCTTAAAATTAATAAAAGGCTTACCTGTATTTCTGATGTCCAGTTATTTATGCCAGGCATAATTTCTGTGTTACAACTGTAAAAGCCTACCAAAATAAATTATAATTCAAATATATGAGAGTATTTTATTGATTTTGGTGCTAATAACATTTTTCCAATTATTACATGAAATTCTAAGTTTCATTCCTTTCATTCTTTTATTGTAAACCTCTGTACCTTCAGGAAATTTTAAACCCTTTTAATAAATTATAGGGGTTTTTTTCAAGTATAAAGAGAAAGGATTTAAAATCATTTCTACCTAAGCTCTATATAAATATTTTTAAATTATGTGTTTTAAGCCCTGAAGCAGGAAAGCGTAAGACAGAACGTGACACTATAATAAAGGCTTTGAAATAAGGTTACTATAACAATTACGATCTAAAACACTGACATATAAAATTAGTTTCATTTCAAAGGTACTTATTTCCTGTTCACCTGAAGGAGGAGGAACATCAGTAAGTAGAGAATGTACATCTTCCATGGCATCAGTATCATCAATCTGAAAATAAAAAGATTAAAACTATTACATATTAGTAATAAATGTATCATTATGTCAAAATTTTAAAACTTCTTTTTATTATTTACTAAAAAACCTTAAGAATCAACAAAGAACAGAGCCATTTTTCCCTAAATCAAAACACGTAACATGAAAAAATTTCTAATATCAGTAAATTTCCCTGTGGTAGTAATTCCAAATATTGCTAAGCAAAATATTATACATATAAAAGCATGTTGAATTTAAAATTTAAAAACTAGCCTTTTGTGAACTTTTATGAGAATGTGTTTCAAAAGACAAAAACACAGACAACTTTTATCCCATTTTGTTTACATTAATAAAATGTAATTAAAAAGAATCTTTTGATCAGACACACAAGTAGTGATAAAATTTCAAGGCACCGCGAAAGTAACAAGTCTAGATTCCATCACAACATCCCACTGTGAGTAACAGTGACAATACTCAGCTGAGCATACTCGGTATGTGTCTGGGCACCACTGTCTGCGCCCTCACCCAAAGATCTTCAGCCTCCCTCGCGTCATCCTTAGGACTCAAGCATTTCACTTCCGCCTCAGCTTAGCTACCCACAGTTGTGGCGACATCTCAGCCCACTTCTCCCAAACTGCTGTGTACACACGATTGCAAGCATTTCCCACCTACAGTCTGTCACTGTGGCCTTTCTCTTTCTGAATCTGCCCCTTGCCCTCAGGCCTCCGCCCATATTTGAAGCATTTTGGGTTTCTTTGTTTTGCTTCTGAAGCATTTTTGCAAGCTTCCGGGCAGTGCTGATGGACGGCACACTTCAGCAGCACTAGTCCAGACACCCTGGACACTTCACTCTACACAGGTTCTACCCCGCTCCATTTATTGATCATTCTCATACTGCAGAGGGAAAGGCACAAAGCCATGCAGCGTGGGTATTCTGCAGATCCACATTTCCATCTCCGGCCTCGTGCCCCTCTCGAGGCTGAGGTCCTCAGTGCAGTCATGTGCACACCCGCAGACGCTACATCTCCAGTCCTATCCCAACCTAATTCCACAACCTAGTTCCCACTTCAGTAAGATCAAAACGTTTGACTTTTTTCTCTTTCAGCTTGCATCCTCATTTATTTGCCTTTTCTAAAATATTGGAAAGAAGATTTCCTATCTTTTCCAAAACTAACAGGAAGGTGAGGGAAAGATTCGTGAGGGAAGAGGCTCCATAAATAGCACTTGTACTAACCATTATTCTCTAGGCAAGTTACTCAAATGTTCTGAGTGTCATTTGTAACAAAAACCAACTATAATTTCTTACCTCAGTAAGAAAACATTATAACCAGAATTTGCAGTGCTTGTATTCATATAAAATGCAATAATTACAGTAATATTATCAAACAAAGCAGGTAATAATTATAGTAAATTAAAGAATAGCAAATAAACACTTAAATTCATTTAAGTTTACAAAAATAACTCTCCAACTGCTCAATATTACAGGTTGAGTATTCCTCATCCAAAAAGCTTGAGATCCAGAAGTGTTTCCAATTTCAGAGGTTTTTAGATATTGGGATATTTTCACAGACTTCAAGAATGGCACATCCCTAATCATAAAATCCAAATTGTTCCAAAAATCTGAAAGGCTCCAAAATCCAAATTTTTTCCTTAGATTTTTGGATTAGGGACGTTCAATTTATTTTAATATTATTTCAACTCATACACTGTTACAGAACCATCTGCATTACTGTGTCAGCCACTAAGTTCTGATAGGTTTAATTTTGTGTAATTCCTATCATAAAACTTTTCTGCTTTTTTGATATTAAAAACAGTGTAATAATACAAGGTACCGTATTAATTTAGGATCTGAGTCTGAGATGCCAAAAACTCTAAGAAAAGCTAAATCCAATATCACCTCCAAAACAAAAGCATCTTTTTTTCCATGGGAAAGATCCAATTCTGTAACTTCATCAGAGCTTTCTGACTGAGATCTCAGAAGTCTTGAGCGTTGTCTGGGTTCTGGGATGGGTGATCCTATAACCTCTTCAGATATCTCCTAAAAGAAATATAGTTGCTTTATATCATGTGAGGGTTTTTTTTTTTTTAGTTTGGTTATAAACTTTTATATTAACTGACAACTTCCAATGGATTAAAAATAAAAGCCTGTAAAATATATTCAATGAACTCTATATATTTAAGCATAACATTTCTGACTATAGAGGATATAGATATTTCCTTTTATTCATAATTGGTGCCTTATTGATGCATTAACCTAGAAATACAGCTGTCACAGATATAACAGGGCAAAATTGACACCTAATGTATAGAGAGGTCACTACACTGAGCTCAGAAATTGATCACTCCCAGGTATGTGTATTTTCTAGTTAGCATTTTAAAGTCCTAATTAGCCATACAGAATTAAAGACTTATTTCTCAAGATAGCATACTAATCTTTAATATCCTTTCTCACACAGTGGTAATTTTTCAAAGCTCCAGATAGTAAAAGGTGAAGCATGGGATAAACGTAGCAAGTACGTAAACCAATACATGTACACATACACTATACATGTATATGCAGTGCACATTATTGAGCTAAGTAAACTTTCATAGCCACAACAATGACCTTTTTACAATCAGTGTATGGTGTAATCCCATATGGATTAGTGAGCTTTATCTTGCTACACAGCTAATCATCTGAACTAAATAAAGGTTCTAAATCATTGTTGGCCACAAAGAGTACCAGAAAGACATGTGTATGTGACCACAAGTACAAAAAGAATAGCCTATCACTGGCGTACCAGAGCTATCTTTTTCCAAAACAAGGACATCATAAGTAAGAGTTTTTAAAAAATAAGTCGTTTTTAATATTCACTGCCAGTGAACACCTTGGATAAAAGTCTACCACTGCTGTTCTGTAACATAACCATGTGTGGAGTACTTTCACTCGCTTATCTTATTTGCACTATAAATCAAGCTGCCTTATAAATTTAGCATGACTGCATATTATGACCACACAATAAAAAGCAAGATTTGCAACTCAGTAGGAAAGCACCTTGCTCATGTTTGAAAACTACGTAAATGAGGAACCTGACTAAGGTTCTTTTGTTTCTCAGTGAATGTTCTTCTCATTAGATACCACACTTTATGATTTCACAGTATACAATTCTGTTATGCCCCTGTTCTTGTAATTTTGATTTAATAAATCTGAGTGTCGTGTATTTAATAAATTTTAGATTCATACTGGGGTTTCATCACTAGTAGTATTATTCTAAAAGTTCTGGATGTTATTTAATTGCTATCTTAAATTATCTTAATAAAATATGATTAAGTGGTACTATATCCCTACATTAGAAACAATTACAACGTACTGAGAAAAACAAACCAAATGGAAGCATTCACTTCAGCTGGAATTATCTTCCTAAGAGAAAGAACATTCTCATCCACAGTCATATATTGATTACTATACAGAATTTAAAGAAAAAAACTATAGTATATGCAGAGGCTGGTAATTCATCCTGTGTACTAACTTTGTCAAACAAATTCTGAGCCATTATGCTAAAGGACTGTAATGCAGTTTCTGATACAAGGAATGACACAAGATTCAAAACCACTAAGTCCTTTTATGGAAACAGTTAAGTCCACATATGCTTGAATTAAAAAAAAAATCACAATAGATTTACTCCCTCCTCAAAATGTAAACTGTGTAATAGCAGTTCAGGAAGTATTTATTAAATGACGAAACAATTCATATTAAATATAGCTCATCTTCATGGGGCTTATATAGTCCCCCATGTCCATAATGAATTGGTTCTAGGACTCTCCAATGTTAAAAGTCTGCGGATGTTCAAGTCCTTTATATAAAATACTGTGGTATCTGCCTATCGCCTATATGCATCCATATGTTTGTGTACTTATTGAGTCCAGATGATGAAACCCAGGGCCTCACAGATGCCAGGCAAGCAGACAAGGGCTCCGCTTTCACCACAGAAAAACAATCTTCCTTTTTAGTACCAAAAAAAGAGTATTTTAAACCATTAATCTAATCATTCAACAAATATTTACTGAGCGGTTACTACTATGAGAAACTCTTCTAGCCAAAACAAATACAACCCTAAGGGAGCTTCATTCTACTCGTAATAGGCAACAAAGTTTAAAAATTGATGAGGAAAGTTATGCAAACACACACATACAGATAGTGCAAGTCAGTTACCAAAAACAGAGGGAGAAGGGTGACAGGAAGTACCAAAAATAAACAGGAAAGTTGCAATTTTTGAAAAGGATGGTCAGCGTAGGGCTCCCCTAAAATCAATCTCTTTGATTAAGACATTGAGGTAAAAGAACAAGGAACTAGGAGAGTCAATCTAAACAGTTAAAACAACAACAAAAAAAAACCTTTCATGTCCAAAATAAGCTAACCTAAAAAATACTAATATCTGAAGAAAACTAATATATTCACATTGTTTTTTTATTTTACTTACCGGAGGATTGATTTCATATAACTCTTTGTTCTTAGCAATTGTGTCATTTATCTTCTTCTGCATGTGGGAGATATGCTGTTCATATGAGCCGTCGTTAGGCGTCTTCCCAGCAATCTGAATACCACCAGGCGTTGGTAAAGCCGCTAAATACACACCTGTGGCAGACTTGTAAAGGGAAGGGAGAAATAATCAGACAAACTGTCTAAAGAATATTGGTCTTTATGGTTCAGTAACTAGTTCAAGTGGCAGAGCACTTGCCTAGCTAAGCACAAAGCCCTGAATTTGATCCCCAGCACCAAAAACCAAAAAAGAATATTGGTCTTTAAGTTCTTGTACTTAAGAAGGCGGCCTTTGCTGTGCAGGAAACCCAATAAAGAATCAGGGTATGCATAGCCATCTATAGAAGGATATGCAAAACTTAACTGGTAACAGGTTGGTTTTCGGTGGGGAGGATGCTGGGCAGGGAGGGGCCAGTTATTAAAAAGGGAATTAACTTTTGCATACCCAAGTGTACTTTAAAATTTTTTAATCTTTTAATTATAAAAAACAAATTTCAAGAAAAAATAGCTTAGCAAAAAATAAATATTATTATACATTTTACTGTTAGCCACAAGTTCACATTTATGATGAAGCTTAATTCTCTAACAGTAGGCAGCATCTCACAGGTTTTGCTTTGTTTTCTCTATTAAAAGTAAAGATTATTTTGGCACACAGTGCTCCTGGAGAGGCAATTTTGCCTCCCAAGGGACATTTGGCAAAGTCTGGACATTTCTGGTGGCCACAGCTGGAGGGCGCCATTAGCATTCGCTGGGTAGAGGCCAGGGATGGTGCTAAACATCCTCCTACCCCAAATTTCAACAGTGCCAGTAAGGGGAAACCTTGGATCAGCACTATATAAACGATAATAACGTCCAGATCAATGGCTGTCACCTTCCAAACAGGCTATTACTAATAATTTTGAGAAATATAGCTACTGAGGCTATGGTCGTAATCCCTTTAAAATGTGCGAAAGCCTGTCACCAGATTCTTCACTTCCTAAAATGTGTCCAGTCCTTAAGGTCTTGGTGTCAGTTTTTTAGCTAATTCCTTTTAAAAGTCTCTGAATCACATGAAACAGGATCTTGTGCAGCTTACAGAAACCACAAAATAAAACCCAAAGTTTCTAAACTTACCGCTAAGCCCATCAACATATTTTCACCCACTGTGATCTGAATTCTTAGTCCGAATAAAGCATTCATCCCTTTGAGTTTGAGCTTATTCATTAACTGAGTATGAACCTCATATTCCATAAAAGGCAGGAGATTACTGATGGCTGTAGCATTTGCTTCTGCTTGTGCTTTCTTTTTTAAGCGACACAACCTACAAGGGCAAATAATTCAGTCAGTGGGTAGCATTCTATCAGCTTAAGAAATGTCTATTTTTAAAAACTTTCTAAAAGTGTGAGAAACAGAATATCTCGTTGTTTCAAATATGTTTCTTAAGTTACAGCAATAATTTTTTCTGCCACTTTTCACCAAAAATTATATTTCGATAAACAAAAATGAAAAATCTCAAAATATCTAGAAATGATTTAATACTGATAAAAATCACTAGACAATATAATTTAAAACCATGAGTCCCATAACTGCATGCAAGCATATGCTGAATGGAAAGCAGAAGGGAAATTAATTTACTTATCAAAAGAACACAAAAGGGCTGGGGATTTAGCTCAGTGGTTAAAGTGCTTGCCTTGAAAGCACAAGGGCCTGAGTTCGATCCCCGGCACCACAAAAAAAAAAAAAAAGAACACAAAAGTTATTTAAGCTTCTATTATGTAGCAGATAGGCCAGCTTCAAAGGAACAATACTTAGACTATTATTTCTCAACAGTAGCAATGAAATCCAGCAGGCAGAAGTAAAAGACTATCTTCAACATGCTGAAAGAAAACAACTGCCAGCCCAAAATGCGTTTTAAATATTAAAGTAAAATAAATACATTTTTGAGACAAAAACAATTAAGTCAAATTTCACCAGGGAGAAATGATCACCTGTGTCCTAGTGCTGAGCCCTCAAGTAAGACGAAGAGAGACATTCCTGGGGGTGGTAACCTGGCAATTGCCAGTGACCTGACAGTTACATCTGCTTTGTGTATTTCACAATTTAGGATTTCCTGTTCCAGGGCCTTTGAACAGGAACTCTTAACAGCTTAGTGAAATAATAAAAGAAACACTGCATAGCAGTATTTGAAAGAAAAAAGCATCGATTTCCATAATACGTATTTAATATCATTAAAGCAGTCTATATTGAGTCACATCCCCAGCATGTAGGCAGGTTAATTAATAATACCAAGAATAAACATTTTTAAAGAACTTAATTGATTCTCATATAAACTTGAGTTTTTACACAGAGGGTGTTTTACTCCCAATTGTACATACAATAAAATACAAAGTTCCAATAAAATTACCCTGCTTATCCAGAATCGAACAGGTAGGAAACAACACATATCTGCAAACGGATTTGACTCCATGTCCCCTAATTTTTCAGGGACACCAAATACTGGTTTCACAAACACACCTTGCTTGAATAAGACAACCTTTTCCAACAACTGCTGCATCTGCAGGGAGGTCTATGGTTGTGAACAGAACGTCAGGGACTTTTTGTTTCCTGCAGTTATAGCAGTATGTGAGATGAGCCGGAAAGGGCATATTCAGTTCATCGTATGGTATATGGCAAAATCCACAGCCCACAGGCAGATTTTCTTCAAGTCTATATAAATACATAAAGAAAAATAAATAAATAACGTTGGATCCCTTGCTCAAAAACAAACAAACAAACAAAAAAAACCCCCACACTCTTGAAAAAAAACTATGAATTTTTTCAAAAGTAAGTATTATATAGATAGTATTTATATATAAGCTATGCAACTTCTACCACAGAGAAGTAGTAAAGAGAACTACTATGTCTGATAAGAATTGTAAGTGACTATGAAATCAGAACCATACATCGCCGTTCCTTTGAGAGAAAAGCCTTATAAAAGTAAAGTTAGTAGGTACCAATTCCACGTTTGATGACTTACCAAATAGACAACTATAGTCTCAAAGATTTTGAGGGGGATACCACATAAAACAGGGGGATGGAAGTCAGGGTGACAGTCTACTGGCTGATAAATATAAGTATTAAAAAATTCTTAAGGAAAAAAATTTTAAGCAAACATCCCAACAACTGGAAAAAATTAATGTAAAAACAAATGTATTTAACAAGAAAAACAAGTTAAAAATAGGTATACTCTAAAATTTCTGATTTCCAACAACTATCTTAGCCTTTCTGAAAACCCAAAACACCTGTTTCCTAAATCATATCCATATCATAAATAAGCCACAACTGTAGCATCCCTAACCTCCCCATTCACTATAAAATGTATAAATGAATTCACTATGAATTCATTTTAGAATGAGTAAGCACTCTGTGTGTGTGTGTGTGTGTGTGTGTGTGCGTGCGTGCGTGCGCGCGCGTGTGTGCGAGTCAGGGTCTCACTGAGTATTCCGGGCTGGACTCTGAACTCACCTGAGTAGCCCAAGCTGGCCTACAACTCAAGGTAACCCTCCCGCCTCAACCTCCTAAGTGCTGAGATTGCAGCCATGCACCATCGTGCCCAGCTAAGGACATTTTCAGTCACTAAATTTAAGGAAGTCAAGACAAGGGAATGGCAACAGAGGGAAGCTCCACTTGAGAACCTCAGACTTTCACAAAGCCACATCTTCTATGGCCCTGGAAAAACGTGGGTCTCAATCTCCCATTAGCAGCTGAAACTTGGCAAGTAGACAAATTAGAAAGGGCAAAGAAAAATACATATACTAGGAGACAGGCTTTCTACAGATTCCTTTTTTTTTTTAGATTCAGCTTTTATTTATCTTTAACCTAATAAAAATCCCTCAAAAGTCATCCTGGGACCTTCAGACACTCTATGAAATGCACAGATACCTGCCAGTGACTGAAATCCTAAACCTTGGCTGAATGGGTTTACACATTAATGTAAGCAGGTATCTTAACTCATCATGCTTAGCAGCAGACTGAGCAAATTTCTACATGTCTTTTTCAATTTCCCTAAAATTTTGTTAAATCTGCCAGTATGTACAATTCAGCTAATCGAAATTAATATTTAGTGTTCATCAAAGCTGTTTCACAGCAGCAAAAACTGAATCAGGGAAATAAAGTTCTAAATGATGTAGAAAAAGATAAATACAATCTGAAGAGCAGTCTAAATCTATGATATCAATATTCAACTCTATCTGGACTGTGCTGGAAAAAAAAAGATACACTAAGAAAATCTGTACTGATCACTCTGGTGACGTGCACACCACCCGTATCCAAATGAAAAGGGGTTGTATTCTGTTCCCAGCATTAAGGGTGGTAGCTAACTCAGAATTCCATGTTGTAAATATATGGCAGCCATCAGATTCCTTATATAACATTATTTTCAATGAATTTTCACAATAACTTCTATATCACATTCAATGTTCTTCAATGAACTTCCAGATGTTCTTTGACTGTGGAGATGGCATCCTGGTACATTAAAAATAAGAGCAAAGTCTGAGAGCTGAATAGAACTGTGTGACCCTGAAAAAAGTTCGCGAACCTCTCAGAGGCTCCTGTGTAATGCTCGAATACCTTCCCACATGTGTCTGCAGGATTTGTGAAGTCAAGAAAACTACAGCTCAATAAACATTCTGCCCCGATAAAATGCACAGCAGACAGCCACAGACACTAGCTCCACTTAGCCTGCATTCGCCCTGAGACACTAACTTGCTAGGTCACACTAAGCCCTAAGCCACGGACATCACAGTTGAATTTCAGTTTGTTTGACTCTAAAGCCATGGTAGGAGCAAAATGGAATAATTTTTAATGAAATATCTTACACAAATTTAAACATTAGTGGTACAACACTGCAAAGTACAAAAATAAATGCAATAAAATATACAAAAGCATTTGAAGTACAACAGAAGGGGCTGTTCCTCAACAGTAAGATGTAGGAAAGTTTTTTCTTTCCAGTCTCCTACATTCTCCAATTTTTTTTCTGGTCAGCACTAATAATTTTATAGCAGAAAAAAGATATTTTCCTCTTTCACAACGACGGATAGCCTTTGTTGTACTTAACTGCCCTATATCGATATTGAACTGCTTTGAGAATTTACTACATTGATCGAAGCCACAAAATAGATTTTAAAAAAGCAGCAGGAAAAAGATCATTACAAGAGGCTTCTATGAAATCAAGAATGAAATCGGGCTGGCACTGCAGCCCAGCAGCAGCCGAGTGTGACCTGCCTGACACACCCAAGGCCTGGATTCCATCCCCTGCACTGTGGAAGAAACCATGAAATCTCCGGATGTGCGTGAGGAGGGCACTTCAGCACAGTCACAGATGGTTTTCTCAACAGAATACCCCAGTTATTTACCGTGCTTCACAGTGTGCCCGCTTAGGGTGACTTTGAAGCATCTGTAATACAGAATGGCAGATGCCCATTTTAATACACACCGACCAAGGTGCTCTTCTAACTACCAGAGCGACAGCACTTCTGTTACAGAGACTTGCAGATTTGTAACAAATCTGAATGGGGAGAATATTTTTACTTCTCAATTTACACTTATATTAACACTAAGGGAAGAAAGCAAAAATATCTATGGTGGCTTCAAAGGTTATTAAAGTTTATTTTACCCAGGCAGACTGATAGCAAACTAACAGTTGGCTTATATATGTATATATTTGTGTATTTTAATATACATATTCATTTAATATCTATTAAATATATATCTATTTAATTACACTGAATATATATCTAGTGCTCTAAAACTACCAAATCTATCTATTTTAATTAAATAGATATATATTTGGTAGTTTTAGAGCGCTAGTTATAAAAAGCATTTTTGATATTTATGAATAACAGTTTAAAAGTTTAAAGTGACCAATAATTATATAAGCCAAAAAGTGAGCTCGTTTTACCTAATGCTTTCACTTTCTGTTTCACGTGTATTAAAATTGCTCATATAGATTTACACAATGTAGTTTCATTTTGTGAAATAAGAATTTTCTTTATGAAAATTCTTTCATGATGTTTTTGTTCTTGAAGGTAAGACAAAAGGAAAAGGAAGAGAAGGGTCAAATAAAAGAAATTATTTCTATATTATGACAAAGCTGAAAAGAATAATTTGAAATTCTACAATTTCTAGACATAAGAGTCACTTATCAAGATGCTAGAAATCACAATGTATCTAATATAGTACAGAATCCCACAGTCCTCTACAAGCACCAGTTAGCTAAAACTCGAGACACGCTTAGTCCTGACTTCTGTACTACACCACTATCAGCTACCCTGTACAGAAGAAATATCCTGGCTCTCCCTTCTCTGCCCTTCTAGGAATAAGCCAGACAGCCATGACCACCTCTGTTCCAAACAGCCCTCCACCGTGCCATCCTGCAGAAATCGAGGGTTCAGTACAGCTGCTGTGCCGGATGCCGATAAAATGCAGACTTCTTCACTGGGAAAAGTAAATAAAAAAACAAACAAGTTAGTATTTTCACTCAATTAAATAATATTCAGAGTTACCTATTAAAATCTAGGTCAGAGGGCTGGGGATTTAGCTCAGTGGTTAGTGTTTGCCTAGGAACTAGCACAAGGCCCTGAGTTCGATCCCCAGCACCAAAAATATAAATAAATAAATAAATAAATAAAAATAAAATAAAATCTAGGTTAGAAACTAGAAATAACTGGGGCTGAAGGTGTGGCTCAGTGGTAGAGCATTGACTAGCATGCACACGGCCCTGGGTTTGATTCCCAGCACCCGAAAAAAGAAAACAGAAAGTAGCGATTTCACCTAAAATGGAGCATAAAGAATTCAAATTAAAAATTGAAACAAAGTATATTTAATATACCAGCTTCCTGAAAGATTAAAATGTTTCAAACTATACAAGTGAATCCAGTAATAATTCATTAAACTGTACAAAGGTATTCTTCAAAATATAAAATCTTTAAAAATGATTTCAAAAGTATAACTATGCAAGCATCTATGTTGCTACAGCTTAATCTGAACTTAATTACACAGGTGTCCAAAACAATATCCAAAACACACAAAATGGAGCTTCTATGAGACATAAATATATATATATATATATACACACACACAAGATTTTATAATGAATTTTTTGAAATTCTTCATTATACATCCCTTAGTTTGAAAGCTCAAATAAACAATCAATATAACTACTGAATAAAAATGAAGTAAGTAGCAGCCTAGGGAAAAAATGCTAGAAACAAGGAGTAAATAGAAGAGGAACTTAACAGCACAGGAAGGATGAATCACGAGAACCGTGAGTGAGCAGAGGAACGGCAGCTCACAAGGCGAGTGGACACTGCGGGTGTTGCCAGAAACGACACGGAACTTTCGAAGCTTTCTAACCAAGGAGTGCAGTGAGAGCACATGTCACCTCAGAGAGTTCATTGCAGTAACAGGAGGGAGAGTAGGATAGAAGAAATGAGTCAAGATGGTACTTAAACACAAAGATTTTTTAACTTCTAGAGGGAAGGGGTGAGGAGTATCTGGCAGATGAACTGAAACTTGTAAGTAAATTCCTGGACTAATTCACTGACTCTGTGTGCACCCGTGACCTGTCTTCGGCCACGCTGCCTCCTCCCTTCATTATGTAACATCTGTCGCCCGAGATTCTGTTTGCTGATGTTTTCTTCCAATCCTCTGACTTCCAGCCCTCTGGGATCCTGAAGCATCTTGGGATATTGCGATCATAAAATGCATTAAACTGAGTGTGGTGGTGCATTCCTATAATCCCAGCACTCTGAGAGGCTGAGGCAGGAGGATCACAAATTCAAACCCAGACTGGACAACTCAGCAAGACCGTCTCAAAGTAAAACAGAGAAAGAAAGGTTGAGGAGAGGTAACTCAGTGTAAGGCCTTGGGTTCAATCTCCAGTATGCGGGGGTGGGTAGCACGTATTGCACGTGTCATAATTCTCCACTGGAAGTAAATCTGATGGTAAGAACTATGTCTTTTAAGATCACATCCCTCACAATGTCAGGTGTGCTGGGCCTCTGTAATCCCAGCACAGGGAGGCTGAGACAAGAAGACTGCCACAAACTCAAGGACAGCCTGGGCTATATAGTCAGTTCAAGAACAGCTTGAACTATGTAACGAGACCTTATCTTAATAAATCAATTAATCAAAACGCATCACCCACACCTGATAAAATATGGTGCTGAATCCATGCATAAGGCAAACCATTTATAGAGGAACAGCTACTATGAGAGTCAAACAGTTCAAAAGTAGTTCATGCTCTGCAACATAAAAGATACAGCTTAATGAAGATTAAATAATATGGCTCTATAATTCCCATATTTATTATATTTTAATGATTCTTTTAACAGTGATGAAGACCAGAGGATCTAGCGATATGAATTATCCAAAAATAAAATGTAGAAAAAAGGATAGCAGAAGGTCCAAACAGTTTCCAGATGACACCAATCATAAACTTACATAGGGGTTGGAAGTAGGGTTTACATAAGGCAAAACATTAAGTAAAGCCAGAACTCAAGAAAGGGAGTAGGGAAATAAGATAATAAGGGCAAAACAGACTCGGTATAAGCGAGCAAATGAAATTGGTGGAAAAACAGTAAATCGTAATCTGAGAGTATTAAAGTTTCAACTTTTTACAGCGGAGTATTTTCAAGAGATAACAGGGTGCAAAATACGGTTAAAAGTCAAGTGGCAATGGACAATCTGATAAGGAGAAAATTCAACCCAGGCTGCTAAAAGGGAGATACTCACAAATAAATGGAAGAGACAGCAGAGAAATTATAAAGAAAGGCAGAAAAATACTTGGAGACAGGTAACTTTGAACAGTGGAATGGCACTGACCTGAAAATTGTTCAGATGAAAGGCAGGAGAAAAAAGAGCTCAAAACCAAGAGTATGGAAGCCCTTTCCTAACTTGGCAGAGTCAAAAAGGACGATCTATTGGCAGGACAATGCTACATTCCAGTTAGTAGGTGGAAGCAGAATGAGTTTACAGACCAACTTTAAAGACACTCAGCAAACTCATTTATAAAAGATCAAGGGTTCCAAGTACCCTAGTGGAAGGAATTAGCAAAGTCACAAACTGGATAAATCAACCTATAGTCAATATTCGCCATGTGCCAGTATTCTATTTTCATCCGATCCCACAAAGGTGTGGACAGGAGAGGCTGTGCTATCTCTTCTTCAACAGATAAACTGAGTTCTCAGTGGGTAACATCCCCTTACGCTGGTACCGCTTTAGTGGGAAAGATGGCATATTAAACCTGATTTAAAACTGATCTAAACTGGATCTAACTACTCCCCTTTTCTTTATATTTACATAAAGTTTCTCCTTTAAGACGACAATCCAAATGAGTGTCAAGAAAAGCAAGTTGTTATCATTTACCAGATGCTAGTCGATTCACTGTAGCCCACGACAGCATGACAGCCTAGCGCTTTAGCATGTGATTTTATTTCTTGTCTGATTTCTGCCCACCATGCATCCCGAGTTTCTGGTTCATCTGAAAAATAAATTTTAAATCAGTTCACTACTCAATAATACACTGTCTATACAAACAAAAAATGTTCAAAATAAATATACTATGGGCAGTATAGAAGTATGGCTCTACAACAGATTTTTAAACTTCCTATCTTTAAAATGCTACTTCTCAAACATTTTAAACTTAGTTGCTAAAAACAAACAAGCACTATATGCTAAATTACTTTAAGGGACACCTATAACAAGTATTTTATTAGATACAGATTAAGATGTAGATCCAGAGTATGCAGTTTCTAATCTTAACTGATACCCTATGTTTCACCTCACTGAGGGAACACCTTAAGTCTCATATCCACAAATTTAATATAAATTCTGCTAACGTTTCATGGTACCTATTTTTTAAGATAGGTTCTGTCCAAGGCAAAGATGTATCAAGGTTAAAAGAGCTACATGTTACCCATCCTTCTACAGAAATGTAGTCTCTAAAGCAAAGTAATAAGAAATAAAGGGACTAGAGAATCCTCCCCTGAAAAAAAGCAAATATATTTAAAAGATTAATACAAAAAATAATTTCATTATTATACTGAAGGTCAAATTTCAGATAAAACATAATAAATTCCACGGACGGCACTGCAACTTAAAAAATGGCTTACACGGCCATGGCGGCACATACCCACACTGTAGTTCCAGTTACTTGGGAGGCTGAGATAGGAGAATCATTTGAACCCAGGAGTTTGAGGCCAATCTGGGCAACACAATATGACTCTCGCCTCACCAACACCAACAGGAAAAAAAAAAAACCCAAAATTGCCAGAGCTGGCGACTAATGTAGCTTAGTGGTAAAGCCCTTGCCTAGCAAGAGGAAGGCCCTTGACTGACCCTTGGTTGAAAAAAGGGAGGGAGAGGAGCGAGGGTGCTTAAAAATCACAGAATTGTATTTCAATGTCATAGGAAGTGCTTCTAATAGAGCATTATAAATGGAATAGCTGTCAGCATACTCCCTAATCACTTGTATTTAGCTGCAAACTATTGGTGAATAGCAGCTGCAAATTATACCAACTTTTTATGCTCAAAAATGTTAAAATCAGAGACGCTCCATAAATTAGTAGATCCTGATTTATTTCTTTTGGTAGCCAATTCCCGTTTGGGAAGAGCTTGAAAGTTTAAACAGGGTGACAAGCTCTTATTGTAAATTCCCACATATAAGGCACTATTAAAACTGAAACCAAACAACCCAACGCCACTTTTTATTTTTAAACTGAGGTACGCATTCAATTTTTAAAATGTTTTTCAAAATTAGTAAAAGAAGAATGATACTCACTAGTAAAACAGTGAGGACAGCAAAGTAAAGAAAGTTAAGAAGCTTGTGATAGCTCACATTCCTAGGATGTGATTTTTGCTTCCTCCACAGGGAGGAGATCAGCAAAAGGGAGAATGAGCAGATAAAAGCCAGAACTACAAATGATGCCAGTCGGTTCTTTAATTAAAGTTCTGGATCTAAGACCGAGGTACCCTAAAACTTTGTTTCAGAAGCAAAGAAAGAAATGCAGAAGACATCAGGAAACTGAGGGGAAGATCAAAGTATAAGATAAAATGAAAGAAGAGAAATAGAAAAGACTACAGTATGGTATTAATAGTATTATCAATTCAGAAATGTGTGAAACAATTAGTTGGCCCTATTTTGCTTGTCTGCTACTATGTTAGAGTTTCTTCATATTCCTAACTGAAATGTAGATATTAAAAGTACTGATAACACATTTAAGCCCATACTTGCTTTTGCTTCTAAGCTATATGTGCTTATGTACCAATTCAAACATTCATTTAGTATTATCCTTTCCTAAAAGAAAATTTTAGCATAAGACAAATTATTACTCAAGTGGTTACTCACCTATCAAATTATTCATGTTTCAGAGAAAACAGATGTCACAAATAATGATAACACTGTTATCTGTTTAAAAAAACTGTTTTTGTGAAAGACTACATGAAATATAGTCTACCTTTCCCTGAACTCACTAGTACAATTTGCTATTTACTTTTTAAGCCATTCTAGAAAATTAAAATATTATTTTCTAAAGCAAATCATAGTACACTATATTTTTTAAAGAATAGATTTTCTCATATCAGGTGGCCTGCATATGTACGACAAGTAATACACGGCAGCTTCTGTTAAAAATTAATTGCACAGAAAGTAATCCATAACATTGGTTTTAAAATTAATGAAAAAGTGGAGGAAGTTATTTGAATTATAAGAAAACATATTTAGAAATGGCCAGCATGTCTAAATGAAAAAGTATGTATAGTAATTCCTATGAGATACATAACCACACAAAATACAGTGTTACTTTACATTAAACTTACCTTGGTATAACACATAAAATAATCAGATAATTAAACCAAACACCATGAAAGAATTAAAGTGGCTGATTAAAAAAAAAAAAGCTGAATGCAGCACAGGTGGAGCATTCATAGTCTTCTGACAAATTCACGAGCAGCCTTTATTTTGACACATGAGCCACACAACTGCACATGGGATGCCATTATTGTATTCAATAAAGTATTTACAAGTTTAATAGAAAGCTAGAGTTACACAGCATGGGAGCTAAGGAAGCAAATGGCATATGTCCACATCGAGAGAATTTGTTAAATTTGGTTTTTGGCTAAAGCAAAAGCTCAAGGAACGAAGGGTTTGCAAAGCAGATTCAGCAATACAGGAGCCAGGAACAGTGATATTTTGGCGCATGCTTGGATCAGGTGACAGTACAGACTGAAACTATGGCAGCTCACTGAAATGGTCACAGAAAGTAATGGCCCTAGAGTCTAGCTGCAAGCAAGGCAAGCATACAGTAGGGAGCGCTTAATCACAACGTGGAAACTGTACTAATAATAGAAATCTACAACTGTAAGCAAGAAGTCAAGGGATCAATTTTGTGGCTTTTAAATTTAGGGGTTAGTTAATTATAATACAATTTAGATTAATCAATTTATTTAATATTAAAGAAATTCTGAATTTATTTCAAAGCCTATATTATGCATATGCCAAATATGAGCTAGAGCGTCTTTAAGGAGTAGTTATGATTAAGACTAACTTATCAGCAATGGAAATTCAGACATATAGTATTTAATCCTTAGAATTTTTAAGGTTTAAAAACTAACTACATTTTTATAGGAAATACACGAGTGCATTTGATATTTTATTCATCCTACAAAAATATAAAACTGAGGCTCTACCATACTCACATAAAAAGTATACTTACAAAAGAGTCTGACTTGGGCTGGTGATTT
The DNA here is from genome assembly GCA_004026905.1 of Hystrix cristata. Taxonomy (NCBI): domain Eukaryota; kingdom Metazoa; phylum Chordata; class Mammalia; order Rodentia; family Hystricidae; genus Hystrix; species Hystrix cristata. The sequence continues at coordinate 59,947 of PVJO010005208.1, forward strand.
AGCTCAGTGGTTAGAGCGCTTGCCTAGCAAGCACAGGCCCTGAGTTCGATCCCCAGCACCAAAAAAAAAAAAAAAAGTCTGATTTAAAAAGCTACAGCAACTATACATATATAAAACTGCATATAATTTAGTTATTTGAAGGACGTACAGCTGAGATGTAACTCATAATTAAGCATTTCAAAGATAAAGAAAAAAAATCTCTTCACTTTAACCATCATGCTCCTCCCAATCATCTATAGAATTATTTATAATTCTAGGAAGACATCATTTTAGAAAAAAATAAAATTTAATTATTATACAAATTATATTTCACATTATTTAATAATTTTCCCCTATGGGTCCAAACTCTTCATAGATAATATCACAAATCTTTTAATATGTTTTTATAATTGTAAGCAAACTGAGTGCAAATCAATACCTCATAGATACTCTTTTTTAGGGATACTGTCAGCACACATGGGTTGACAATAGAATTAATTCATCTTTACTAACTGTTACTTTTCTAGAGCATGGCCACAGCTTGATATCTTGCCATCTTTTTATTCTTTTATCATGTTTCTGAAGTGCAGGTAAAACCGGTAAGGATTTTTAAAATGATCATTTATATATCAGAAAGCAAGCAAGTGATCAGCACAACATGAGCTATGCCTTTATTAAACTCAATCCGTCTGAGATTTCAGGCAATTACATACTTATAAGTAAGAAACTCTGACGACTTGAAGTTTTACATTCAATTCTGTTTTTATATAATTCTGGGGGAGAATAACTCTGCCCTGGAAAATCTTTTGATCTTGAAATAAAAAAGTAAATAGAGTGTTATTCAATCTGATTTTTAAATGAACAAGGGGAGATAAAGTGTGAGGTTGCATCAAGTAAAGGTTTTTAATGTAATGATCATCTACCTTGTTAAGGATGGCATGAAAAGCTACATTCCTCAACACTTGCATGTGATACTCCAAACAGTAACAACCTAAAAGAAGATAAATTTCCCCCAGTTGAAACAGAAATTAGAGACTTCACATTAAAAGAAGTATACAACCTCAAACTGGGTGGGGATTGATATCAGCCTGAGGAAAAGATTCTCCTCATACAGGAAGTGATGTACAAACACAGAGCAAACATCAAGACCTAGGAATTTGGCATAATAAGAGGGTAGCTGGCATCTAGTCCGTATTGGACCCAAGGGAAGTCTTTGCTATCTGTGCAAAAAAGAAAAAAGAAAAAGTCAAAAATGTAACCTATTCCTTAACTGTGCCGTTTCAGTTTTTATTTATAACTGGATGATTATCATGCCACATTATTGGTAATACAGAAAAGCTTGTATATCATACATGCTATATTTATGCCTTCTGGAACTCTATCTACTTCCTGAAAACTTACCAAAATACCGAGAACCAAAAGGTGCTTAACTACTTTCGGCTTAGTGTTTGCACATCTGCTCCTGAATACCTCTCAAAGTGAAAGGAGTCACTACTGAGATGGGTAGAATTCAAGTTTCAAGAATGTCTACCACTTATCTCCACTTATCCTCTACACACACGTGCGCGAAAATTGTGTAAGATTAGCCTAGACTGGATGTGTAGTGTTTGCCTGGCTAGACAATGGTGTTCCCAGTATCTAAACAGCGCTTAATACATACTAAGCATTCCACAAATATCCACTAAATAAAAGATTTTTACTGAAAAAGAACTTTAAAATTAGATGAGCAGACTGACATATTTTATATATATATCTCTTTATGTATCAGTGACCTCACATTTTATTAAATATTTTGTAAAGCAGTAATTATGATCTTTTTGTTATAACTTAATTGTTGCTCCTAAAATAAGATGAATTTTCTAAACAAATATAATTCTGATGATTAACCCAAAAAAGCAGCATTTGCTAATTTCAACCCGTAATCTAAAGCTTGCCTTATCACTAATAACAATTTATCATAAGACTGAAAAAGAATCTTAGGTATAATAAGCTCTAAAATCTATGATTTGTCTAAAACAGTTTTTTAAACTCTCACAACTATTCTCAAAAACTGTTATAGAAAAATTACCTAGTTTTAATCAACTTCTTTTGCTAATTCAGGGCCTAATATGTCAATCAAAAATACTAAGGTAAGAAGCTATTTTGAACTAATAAGTAACTACGTTTTCAAACCACATTACATAACTACTATGTATTTCCTTTTGGCACTTCCTGAAAAAAATACCTAAGCTGTAGAGAGAAATAATTGCCTGCTGTATTTTCCTAAACCAGCTGAGACATCACTGATTGGAAAAATTACGTATGTGTGCCATTCAGAAATACTTTTAATGGTGTCTCAAGAGATAAAACAACAGATCATGCCCATGTAAGAAACAATGAGCAAGGACTACTTATATTTACTCTTTAATTTTTTTTTTTTTTTTTTTTTTTTTTTTGTGCTGGGGATCGAACTCGGGCGCTTGTGCTTGCAAGGCAAGCACTTTAACCACTGAGCTAAATCCCCAGTCATACTCTTTAACTATTTTTTTGCAATTCAACTTGCCAAAAAACCTGAGTTTCCAAAGGACGGGAATCAACTGCTCGGTGAACCTTTGGAGTTGTAGGTATGTGAAAAAAAAAAAAAAATCTATCAGCTAAAAGCTGATGAAAGCCTGCTTCACTTGCCACATTCCACAGTTATGAAGTCTTGCTGATTTCACGTTTCAAAGAATTCACTGGTTTATGGTTAAAAGTGCACATTCTGAAGCCAGAGTACACAGGTTCAAACTCTGGCTTGACACTTTCTAACGATTTGCACCTTGAGAAAACCATTCTACTTTGCTTACCTACAAAATGACACTAGTGCCTGCCTCAGAGATGTTTGTTCATTTGTTTGCCTCAAACTCACTATGTAGCCCAGGCTCGTCTTGAACTCACAATCCTCCTCCTTCAGCCTCCCAAGTTCTGGGGTACAGCGTGTATCACTATGACTGGCTCTCAGAGATGTTTTGAGGATTAAATGACTTATTACCATAAATACTTAGAAGTGTGCCTATCACATAGTTAATGCTCAATGAAGTCAGCTTTCCTATCACCAACAAAACCTGGTTATCTAACCATAATGACTGCACACCCTCCCCGTCTCCCTGGCTCTCGGATAGCCAATGACCACCTAATGCAAATGTGACAATGACATGCAACCAAGGACTACCATGGACTGCCTGTCTCATTGCTATGGATTCCTGTTCCTGGCATGTCATATACAAGATCTGTGATTGCCACATCCTCCTACCTACTGGCAAAATTCACCTTGCTTTCTCAAAGTCTGTTACCAGGACTGAAACATAAGATACAAGGTAAGAAAAGATAGAGCTGGGGATTTAGCTCAGTGGTTAGAGCACTTGCCTTGCAAGCACAAGGCCCTGAGTTCGATCTCCAGCACCACAAAAAAAAAAAAAAGAAAATATTTATTCAAACAAGTTCTCAGATACGAGAAGGAATCCTTTCTTCCTGCTCTGTAAGAATATTTGCTTTCAGGGTAGTTAACACAATCTTAAAACAGCAAAGCAAGAAAAAAGGAGATGGAGAAAAAAAGCTCAACTAACCAAGACATTTTGTACTGTGCAACAAAAAACTTAGTTAAGTATGCACTAACCATGTAAACATCATCAAAAGAATACTGACTAGCATATTGTTTTGCAAATGCTGGGAGTTTTAGAACCACACACAAAGTATGTATTAACATGGGTCTAAATATACTGCCTGAAATGTAAGTCCTACATACGTGAGTGTCCTCTATATCCTTCAGAGTTAAGCTCAGCAATCACCACCTCCATAAATCTCCCGGACACACAGTTAGTCACACTTCCTCAATTCTGCATCTTGTACCACACGTCACACGGTAAATCATTTAATGTTTTCCTGTCTTCCAGAGTGAGTTTCATCAAGGCAGGAGAATTGGCAATCTTTGCCTTCAAATATCCAGCAAAGTGTATGGCACAAAATAAATTGTGGTACAGTCATGTGGCACTTAATGAGAATATACATACTTTGAGGAATGCCTCATTAGCATGTGCTTACACAATGACGACTGCTACAATATCCAGGCAATATAATCTTACTGAACTACCTACTAACACATATGTGACCCGCCAGTGACCAAGAAGTCGTTACGCAGAGCATGACTACAGACGCTTGTGTAGCGTATCTATCAAAGTGTTGTGTGACATCTTTGCCTATATCTTTTCAGAGTGTAATGTTTCTGAATAAGAATACTGAATAATTATGAAGTATATTTAATAAGGTATTCTTTCTTTTTCTGGGAAGGCTATTAAACTGATGATACATTATATAATAGACAGTGTCGGAAAACCCAGGAAATACAGTATCAGCAAACTATTCTAGCATTAATTAAAGCAATTATTTTTCTTACTAATCTGGTCAATTCCTGATTTTCTATGGTAATAAAAGAGCAACTACTAAATATTTCCAAATTAAAGAGATTACATACATGTTTGAATATATTTGCCAAATACATCACATTCTTTTCAGAATTATCAAGTTATTTTTTCTAAACTAATATCAAAATCAGCCTTATTTCTGAAGATGTACTAGCTGTTACAGGAAGTCTAAGGCCTCAGTCAAAAGTTCTCTACCAGGAAAACTTTAAACCAAAAAGTGTCATGGTTATGCTGCTTTTAACATTCTATAACATATCCCTATTTTTTTCTTCATACTTTTTCCACCTGACACTATTTTAAATGATGGCAAGATATACTGCTTCTTCAACCATGTTTTTCCTTGCCAACTTCTGCAATTATGGGGCACAATGTCCTATGTCTGAGATTCAATTTTGCCTTTCCCATGTTCCAAGACTATTTGTTCTATGATCAGACCAACATACTGCACATCAGTCACACCCTAAACCCTTTGCCCTGACAAGATTTTACTTTCTTAAATTATTAATGATCAATCTGTTCTTTTTCACACATAGCCTTTTTCTCTTCACACTACCCTAAGGTGATCGTGTTTTAAAAATATATTCTTTTACAAAACGAAACCAATAGGGTATTCTTAAATTTCTCACTAAAAATCAGTTCTAAAAAAATGGTAATTTTAATTCTGATGAATGACAGCATTATGGTAAAAATTTGGATAGAAAATAGAGGTAATTTTCCTACATTTACTAGCTGGTAGAAGTCTACCTCTGCAAAGGTTGGGTTAAATTATCATTAGATTAAATTTACTAGACCAGATTTAGGTAAATCTGCATTACAAACATGAGTTACTTCAGAGTCAAACATGCGCTACTTACATGAGAACTTACATCTGGGACTCCTAAGAACAAAGGAGATTTACAATATTGAAAAGATTATGGGATATTATCTAAAATGTTGAGCCCTTTAGTATTTTCTTTAAGATATACTTTCTGACACAAAGGACTGAAAAATTTCTTTAGGCAAAGTATCAGCTTTGATATTGAATTAAAATAATGCTATTACTTAATTTAATTCTAAAAAAGAGACAATATAAAAGTGAGATATTTATATTAGTAAGAGAATATGCTCTTATCAAAAAGAAGCATTAGTTGATTTTGACCCTAAACCACATCATCAGCTGTAAAGTTCTCTACCTTTGGCTTCTTTAAAAGCTACAAGCAACAGTAACATATAATTTACTTAAAAAGAAAAATTATATTCTTACATGGAAGGCGGAAGAAAGCTTCTAGAAGCTGTTAATTCCCTCTAAATCTGCTCCTGGTTACCACATTTTGGAACACTTAACAGAATTACAAATAAAAATGCTAACCACTACATTCTTATAATATTTTACAGAACACTAAATATATTCTATTCAAATCTAAATGTGCAGTTTTAAATACTTTATTTTAAAGTTTATCAAGTTAGTCATTTAATAGTTAAATTTAACAAATATTTGCCTAATCATAAAGTTAATGCCTGTATCATTTACCTGATATAAAAAACTGTCCAAAATGTATAAATACAGTTTAGTTATCATCCTGAAAGTTAATCACCTAAGAAAAATCATTCATAATTTATGGTATGTCTATGGTTTTGATTAATTCATCTTTAGTTAACACATTTTTATATTTGCGTTTCCATGGAAACTACAAGTTATTATATCCATAGTGCAGAATGTATCTGTGTAACTGAATTGACATTAAACCTATTAAGCTAGAACATCTCTAAAAACTTCACTGAGCTGCCATAATTTTTGTCAGCGTATGTAGTACTGAATGACCATTAAAATACCTGAATTGAAACTATTCCAGTCTAGCAGTTTGTAAGATCTTGTGTTACCCATAATTCCGACAAAGGCTGAGTTCAAAACAGCAAATTAGTAGATCAGTTTTAGGTGCAGAATAGTAGGAATAAAACAAAAAAACTACAAACAAGAACAAAACTGACACCACTCGACAGGAACTGGAAAGACACAGACAGCAGAGTTAATAAGAGGTAGAAACTTAGAGGAGAAGCATGCTATAGTACCTGAGAGTAACTAGTCTAATTAATTACCTTGATTTTTTAAAAACCATCCCGTTCTTTCTTTTTTTGTGCTCTTTGCTCAATATTTAACAAAGAAAGAAGTTCTAATAAAGAAAAACCTCAAAATAATAACCTAGAGTTATTAGGTGTTAGTGGTCTTAAAAGACATTTTTCCCCCTTTTATATGAGAGTGAAATAAAAATTTCCCATGTGCACTGTCAAAAAAATAGCCGCAGCATTAATTCGAGAGTGCAAACGGCATTTTTAACCCTGACGCATGTGTCTCAATCCTCAGTTTCTCTCAGCAGAGTACTGAGTGCTACAAAATGACTCCATCTTCAATATGGCAGACGCCAGTCTAGAGTTTCATTTTGCGTTAACATTCGACTTTCCTCAACAGATTAGAGTTTCTCATAAAAAATATTGTAAGAGGCTTGGAGATGAATGCTTTTTAGTGTACAGTATATACACAAAACAATCCAAGAATGCGATGTTTTAAATCAAAGTAAGATAATATTGGAATTATTACAATGTATAATTGATATGTAACTGAAAACAAAACTAAATAAAAATATAATTCATACATCACTAAATGCATTTATATGTATATGCCCACAAACTTAATAATTCATTAATAACTAAGAACTTCTACATGTTAGCTAAAAAACTATTTTGAAGGGGGAGGAAAAGGAGAAAATTCGCAAGCTGGTAATTATAACGTATAAAACACATTCCGTAATGAGGATTCCTGTTTTCTTCCTTGGACCTGGATTCATACATTTCTTACACAGTTAGAATAAACTGGTAGGTATGATAAATCCCCAAAAGCAGTTTTTGTGAAAAGTATTAGTATCTCAAATACAGCTCTCTACTTAAATTTATTTAAGTAACATTTATTTGTTCTCCCAGACTCTACAGTTTATTCAGAGTACATGGAAGTAACAAAATAAAATCAACATGTTTTCAGTAAACAGAAGACATTACCAACAATTGAATATATTCCTAAAGCCAGTTTTGAAAGTACTATACAAATGGATGCTATCTATTAAATACGTGAGTCAATAATTCATAAAAACACCCTTGGGTCACCCACTTAATATCAAGTATCTTAACTCTGTATTTCCGTCTACTTTACAAAAAATTCAAATTCCTAAATGGAAAGATACAGAAGATCATAATACATTAAAGTGGCATCAGTCTTAATTCTCCTGTATGTACTGCAGAATATACAGCTAGTACAATGAAGAAAAGATCTTAAACTGACCAGAAAAATTTAAAAAATGGGGCAAACAATAAACTAAGAAAAAAAAAAGAAAAACCTGGTGCTTAAAAGATGTGTTTGCTAAGCTTTAGAGTTAAACAAACCAGGCTAAGAACTGCTGTTGTGAAATCTCATTCAGAGTCCAGAAGAATCTCACTGTGCTTCTCTGTAATTGACTCACATGAAATCAAATCACAGAGCATAAATTAAATATTAAGAAAATTCTAAATGGCAATGCTCTATACTCTATATCCTTAAAATCACTATCTGAAATGTTCTCCATGCAATAATTTCAAAGCATTTTACTTTCCACAGCTATCAGTAATAAGTGTCACATAGAACTTACAACAAGTGACAAAATTTTCAAAAAATATATGTGAACAGAAGCGAAATAAGAATACTAACATAACTTCAGGTGTAAGGGATATCATCAAAATATGTAACTAGAGCAAAGAAATGAATTTCTAGTCAAAAACAAATGTAAGAGTCACATTCCATCTGAAAGTTTCTACCATTTATCATGCTTATTGATTTAGAAAAATCACCAGAGTATTTCTAATCCAAGGGCCTAAAATTACTAGGATTTTTATGTCTATCTCCTGTTATAATTCTGGCCCCATCCTTTAAGGAAGTAAACTACTATTCTTATCAGACGTTGGTTTATTGTTCTGGGGTTTTTTTTTGTAATTCTTAGACATTCTACACAATGTTCAGAATTACAATGTAAAAAAATACCTCTTTTAAGAATAAAGAATTAATAACCTATAAAGGGCTATTGTGAGGAGAAACAATTAACATTTTAAATCAAGGACATAAGAGTCAAATGGTAAATTTCCCTGTGTCAAAGAAAATAGCTGACTCAAAAATGATTTAAAGATTTCCTCCAAGTGATACCTTGGACAACAATAAGTCAAGATCTGCTTGTTTTTTATAGAAGAGCAACTAAAATATACCTCTATTTAGTTTGATTATTTTTAATTAAGATAACTTCAAATAGTTTAAAGTAACACATGCCAGTTTATATTTTCTTTTCATTTTCCTTTTCAAATAGGTTTGACTTATAAAACATTGTACAAATCAATTCTAATAAGCGCAAGTTAAATAAAGGAAAGCAGTAAAAAAAAAACTTGTAAAGAACATACCAGGATTGTGGATACGATCCAAGAGCTTCACAGAACGTGCACTAACAACACCGCCAACGTGCACAAGAAATCCAGGAGGAAAGGCCGTCAAAGTAAAAAATGGAAATTCCTAGTACAAAGAAAAGGGGAAAAATACAACTGACTGTGAAGTTTTAAAAAAACTGCTTGTCAAAAAGTTCATCATAAGGAAATGTAATTCTATACCTTGAAATAAAAATGCTACTTATTACATACTACATATACTTTGGAATTCCACTGATACTTAGACTTCCAAATCCATTCTCCCATATTTACGATATTATACAAAAACCGAGAAAAAATATTTTTAAGAGTTCCAATTTGATAAGGAGGGGAGGGGAAATGGAAAGGAGGGGCGAACCATGATATATCATGTACAGGTACAAATTAACTATGATGAATGTGAACATTATGTATACCTACAATGTACCAATGCATATTCTTGGTAAATAAATTTTTAAAAAAGTTCCAATTTGAGATATCTGGAACACACTCTGCCATATTTTCCATCTTCTATTCTGGATGCAACTGTGTAACAGATGAGTGGACTGGCCAGACTCTCTTACCCATTATTTATTTCTCAGTGTAGAAATTCCCTCACATATACCCCCACTACAAGCTACTGCTAAAGACTCCGCAGGCCTGGGGAAATGGAACCAAGAAATGGGGAGTGAGAGGTTGGACAGTGTGCATTAAGAGGAAGGAGAGAGGACAGACACAAGTGTCAAGTGGAGGTGGGTAGAGAATGACTGTGTAGACAGATTATTTCCACTCCTTATTCCGACAACACCATGACAGCAGGAACAAATACAAGGACTCAAATGTATACTAAGTAAGTAAGAAAGAGGGTTAAATACGTAATAAAAGTTAGGGAGGCAATACAATTCTACAAGTTCTTCCAAATTTTAATCTCTCTTTTCTCTTAAGGACATAAAATTTGTCAATTTAAGAGACAAGAACAAACCAAAAAAGAAATGAGAAAATAGTGCAAGGAAATTCACTGAAATACTGTAGTCCCCAGGAAGAAAGGGGAGCTCCTCTGGTTGCCCAAAAATACAGGCCCTTCACATTACACAAAATGAGTAAATGGAAGAGGAATCTGATATCTGACCTGTCTGGCTACAAGATTAAGGTAGTTCCCTAAAATAGAAGTCACTTACCAGTAGCCTCAACTATTTTGAATATAACTGAAAGCTGGAAAATAAGCAAAACAGGGCTCTCCACAGTCAAAAGAACTACTACGGTTGCAAGTATTAAAACTCATGCATTTTATTCGCAAGAGATCTCCACAGATGATAGACTATGATATACAGCAGATATAAATGTTAGCAACATCTTATTCTAAAATTTATTTTATTTTGGAGACCATGGCAGATTAAATGCAACAAATAAAAGCTGGGAGAGATACAGAATACTGCTTGAAGCTGGCACATACAAAAGCAGCAAGATTACGACTGGCTGCTTGAAGCATGGAGACTACGAACTCACAAAAGCATAATTCACAAAACATAGCAACTTGGAATCATTTAGCAAAAGGGAAACAATCCTTCGCATCTCGGTAACCCATGAAGGGAGAGTATTTAAAAAAAACTGCATGGGTTTAAAATAAATTTATTTTATACTCAAACTCAGAATTTAGAAATAATCTTTAAATAAGTAAGGGCAAGAAAAATCTATAAAATGTAAGAAAATGGTGAGACCTGGTCTATGGAACTGTCCCTGTTTGGCCCAGCTTACAAGTAAAGGAAAAAGTGAAGAAATGAGAAGGTGGAAAGGGAATATACTATCTAAATGAATCAGAAGATATTTAGTCAAATGCATCCTTATTTCCATCTGAGTTTTTTTAAATGTTAGTTTTAAGTGAGAAATGTATAGGTGAGCCTATTATTAAAATGTGAGTATTTTTTCTAGTAAGGTAGGGTTTTTTTCCTTCATTTTTTTTCTTTCAATTTTAGAAACACTTCTATAATTTCCTCAAAATACCTCAGGCATGTGATTGTCCCACAGAATTAAAAAACATACTTCACATTTAATCTTTATACTGTTAAATAAAATTTTTGTAAGCTAAATGAAAAATAGTACTCTATTTTAAAAGTTAAGAAATTAAGTGAATTCATATACTGGAAAATGTATTTTATTTGTTTTTTGGGTGTTTTGTTTTGTTTTGTTTTTTTGGTGCTGGGGATTGAACTCAGGGCCTTGTGCTTGCAAGGCAAGCACTCTAACCACTGAGCTAAACCTCTGGCCCTGGAAAATGTACTTTAAACTGGATTCATCCTTGAAGTATTTTATAAATGAATCCAAATGATCTCTCTAGTATTCTTGTTCTGTTTTGTTTTGTTTTTGTTTTCAAACAGGGTTGTGCTATGTAATCCAACCTGAGCTTGAGCTCTCCAGGCAGCCACGGCTGGTTTTGAACTTATGACCCTCATGCCTCAGCCTCCCAATTGCTGGGATTATAGGCATGCATCACCATTCCCAGCTATTTTTATGACCTTTTACTCGTCTCCCCAAATTTCTGGAGACTCAATAAAGGAATGAAAGGGAAAGCAACACACTAGAGCTGATCAGAAGAAGGAACTGTATGGCAATGGCCACCGTACAAGGGTAGGGTCTACTTTACTGACTTACACACTGTCCTACAAGTTTCCCAGTTCACTAATAATGAGCTCACTGGTTCACTTCAAAAAACAGGATTCAACCCACAGTAAATAAAAATGTTTTTGTTGCTTAACCAAAATTCCACCTTAGAATGACTGCTGGCATACTACAGCAGACCGTTCAGTAGCTGCTATCTCCACCACCAAGACGGGCCGGCCGGCACACACAGACACACCAGGCCCAGTGGAAGGTACTTTCAGCTGCGCCCTCAGGAGGAGGTACTATTATCTCCGTGTTTCAGACGAAGGGCTGAGGCCAAGAGCGCCTTTTATTCCAGCCTCTTCCTGAGCAACAAATCTTATCATTTGGTCCCCTTGTTGATGCTGATAAAATATTAAAGATTTGATTTTAATCTATAATCTTTTTATTATACCTGGCGACTTAATAGTTTTTTTCCTTCTACTGAAAAGGACAGATTGCTTAAGATGAGCCCAGGCACATCCCACTTGCAATGTTTAGACGTGAACTTTAGAACTCCAGAAGATATTTTCTCCAGAAAGTCCTTAAAATTAAAGAATCTCTCCCTGTGTCCACAGATGGAATTTACTTGTTGATACTATGACACAAGCCAGAATCATGAGGCATAAAAATATTTAATGGTGTGTGCTTAAAGACAGATGAATTGAAAATCAATAGAACATAATGGAAATATTATTTTCAAGTGTATTTAAATAAGAATTTACTTAGAAGATATTCAAGTGGGGCTTTCTTTAAAATCAAATACTCTTTTTATTATCCCAAGAGCAGAGAGTAAACTTTCAAGACATAAAATTCCACTGGCACACGCTTATGATCTTAGATATTCTGGCAGCTGGGACAGGATGATTGCCAAGTTCAAGGCCAGCATGGGCAACTCAGGGAGACTCCATCTCAAAATAAAAAGCTGGGGTGTAGCTCAATGGTAGAATGCTTGCCTGGCACGTGGCAGCCCTGGGTTCAACCCCCCAGCACCACAAAGGAAACAACAACAACTCCATGCCAGATTCCAACAATCATTTATTGTCCAATCAACCCTACTTCTAAGATCACAATTCATCACAAGTTTGCTTTTATATCAGTGCATCCCAAACTACATTCCTATGACTAGTTATTTTAAAAGAAAGGTTCTAGAGTAAAAACACTTTGGGGAAACACTAGATTAGATTAGCTAGGTATCTTTCTTCTTTTCCTGGTTTTTTTTTTTTTTTGGAGACAGGGCCTTGCTACGTAATCTAAGCTGGTCTTGAACTTACTCACTATAGCTGCCTCAGCCTCCCAGGTAGGTGATGGGATTACAGATGTGCGCCACAATGCCCAACTAGTCAACTATGTTTCTTTACTAAAGAAAAATATGCACCCAGAATCTAAAAAGTAGTTTCATTTTTCTGGTATGCTCGCAAGATGTGAGAGTAGCTAAAAAGCAACTTGCTGAACAGGGTACAAAGCGAACAAATGGTACAGCTCATCACATTACTCTGCTTGATCTAGCTTTGCTCTCGCCAGCCTTTTCTAAAATGCAAATAGTGTACACGTGGGCGGTTTCAGCTTAAGGAAAAAAAGTGTAGAAAACACTATAGTATTTTTAATAGGCTCTGAAAAAACTATTTCCAAGAACCAAACTCTAGAGAAGAAATACCTGTAATTTATGATATACATTATTCTATAGGTGTTTACTATGTCTCACCTTTTTTTCTTCCAAGTACTGGTATAAAATGAAACATATAAAAGAAAATTCTATAAATGCTTATAGCTTCCAAATCAGACTACTGAAAGCTATAGAACCATGTCTCAAAATAACTGACATAGCACATAAAATCATGCACTGGATTAGCAGAAGGAAAAAAAAGAACATAAATGAACCTTACAGTGCTATTAAATTTTTTAAAAATGTGCAGTATGAAAAGAAAAAAAGCTGCCAACACTTATTAAAAGCTTAAATAAAAGTAAATGACCAAGATTAAAACTAGAAAAGCTTCTAATACAAGAAAGAGGCTCTCACACATATTCAGAAACATACCCGCCTTCTACAGAACCTATGAGGTGATCCTCCCTTAGCAATGAAGTTTATAAAGAGAGAAAGAGAGAGAGGGAGAGAGAGAAATCTATACTTATTTTCCCACTCAACAAATGTAACTAAATATCAAAAGTAATAATTAAAATAGACCATATGATTTATACTAATCTGTAGAACTACAGAATATGCACTTTTTTATTTCTAAGAGCTTGGTCAGTGACAAAAATAATCTCAGCAAATAAATATATTAATATGATAAAGAATTATTTCTAATAAAATGCTACTACACTCCTTTTTCTGCAAAAACGGCCATTTCCTTTTCTACATTATAACTACAACAGAAAAATTAGAAATGTTCAATGGATAGTTCCCAAAAATATTTGTAATAAAACGTTAGAGGACAAAACGAAAGTAGTTAGAGAATAATTCCAAACCAAAAATAAATATTCATAAACAAATTTACCTTGATATATTTGGGGTTCAAAATTGCAGTACCACATATATGACCAGAAACAGCTTATCAAAGTACGTAAATACACAGAAGCATAAGTTAATAAAATCATAGTAACTGTAAAAACAAAGATTATCAAGTAAGTCTTACCCTCTGTTCCAAGGCTGACTGAGTCTGCTGTCTTAAAAGAGCTTTAAATGGCCCTCCTTCTTTTCCAGCACTACCACTTCCCATTCCTATAGAACATTGGCACATAAAAAAACAACAGCAAAGCAAAAACACAAACAAAAAACCAACTATAGAAACAAAGCTTAACTGCATTCATCTTCATAAATAATTATGAGCCAAAATGTGATAAAATAATTCACACTAAAGTATTTCAGATGGTAACTGAAATACTTATTTAATATAGCAACAAACTTTTCTACAAAAGATGTCAAAGTTCTGATGACAGCTAGTTTTAGGCTCAGTTTGTTCTTAAGAATTATAAGAAAAAATTACACTAAGGGGATGAATCTTTGTATAATATTCCGCCTTCAAAAGTTGAGTCTTCTAATAAAAAATCAAAATAATAACTGTTACTATCTTAACAAATTAAGAACACTAGAAATATTAAATGCTTAATTAAAAGTAAATATAAAGATGAAAAGCACTAACTGTGCTTATTTAAAATATCCCCAAATTCCTAAAGTACATGAAATTTTGGTAATTTGGCAATACAGTCAATTTATGTGCTGATAACTTCTCATTCCGAAACATAGCATATGACAAAACAGTATTAATTTTGTACTTGTCAACGTGCATTCTAGAAATCAACATTAAGTTTTGGAAAAAAAAGTAAAATTCACAGACATGTAACAGACACATCACAAATGTACACAGTTATGGATGAAAGAGTTATATTTTCTAAACTCTTAGATGTACTTATTAAGGTATCATTTTAGATTTCTTCTCCTATCTTATTTTATTGTTTTGATGTATCACTAGACCAACTATGGGCCAAGAATTATAGAAAATCGAATGGGTGAGAAGCTCATGATCTACAGTCTAGCTTTAATCCTATTTTTGAAACTGAAAATGCATAATACAGTCAAATTTCTTGCAATCACTTAAAAAAGAACTAATTTAATTTTACATTTTTAGCTGTTCTTGGATAAGGAAACAAAAGTTAGCATGTGTATAGTCCCATTCTGTTCTTTAAAAACAAAACAAATTTATTTTTCTTATAGTAATCTGAACATCATTTTTAGAGACTACACAATGCTAAACAGAAATAAAACTAAGTTGTCTATATGAAGCATATTAAAAGCCACAAAATAAAATGTAAATTGGTAGTGATATGTAAAATATCAGAAAATATAGCAGAATAATTTGATTAATGCAGTAGACAGAAAAAAAAGGATAATGAAAGAATAGCACCAAAATGAGACTTAAACTGATTCAAACAGAATAATTTACTAATGTTAACACATGGTTTAGCAACAAGATGGTACAGGTCCAATGTCAATGGAGTTTGTATGAAGGGAAAGAAAGTAAAGCACCTAAAACAGAAATGCTAGTAACAAGGAGCTAAATCACTATTTTAACTATCCAGATAAATGTCCTTAGACATAAAACTTTTCATACATAAATAATTTAGCAAATGTTCATAATTACCAATAAGTAATTCTCAACTGTATCCTTTTAATTCTGTTTAACTTTGCCTACCAGTAAGAAAATTAATAGAAATTTAATAAAAAAACAAGCAATAGTTCATTACAGTAGGAAATATTTTTAAAGATGATTCCAAATTAAGGGGTTAAAAAGCTAACATAATGTGATCCTACCAGAAGCAGCCAGGAACAGCTCTTCACTGAAAGAAACACTTTTCCTCAGAACTGGGCTGACAAGGCTAGAATGATGAGGGGGAAGGCTAGAGTCCGAGAGGAGGAGACGGGACTTTTTAAGATGAAAGGAACCACAAGAGAGAGGGGGGGAGCTGGGACACAGGCAAATCCTAGGTCCCTGTGGGAAAGGTGCTGTGGAAGAAATCAGCAGAGAAAAGATGCGGATTCAGAAGATGATCAGGAAATGCAGGAGAAGGAAAGCAATGGTGAAGCAAAATACAACAGTAAAAATGATTTTTAAAATGTACAGACAAATTACACTGAGCATGTAGTGAGTCACTAGCAAAACCATCTATGCAATGTAATGCACATGAAAGGCATAGCTTAACAAAACCTTTTCAAATTGTGCATTACAATTTGTCAAATCACTGATTTAGGACTCCATGCCATTTTAAGCACTTTTAACTCACTTCAAAATACTTAAATTACCTATTCTTTCTTAAAAATTCATAAGGTTAAAATGTACCACATCTTCAAAGTGTTAAAGTCAGAAACTTGTTGCCTCAAATACAGTACAAATATTTATTTAAAGTTGTAAAGTAGAACACTTCATATTTTACTAGCTAAAAGATACACTCTGCGTTATTTTAATTGAATATTCATTTTAAAAGATCAAATATTGAGTATCACACATTAAACAGACAATTGCTATTATTAAAGTAAATATTAACTTCTTTCTCTTCAGCTTTTAGATATATAAATACTTTCTTTTCCCTCTAAAATTTTCCATACTTTGATCATAGTCCTATTAACATTTACACAGGTTTGAATATCCTGAGGGTCAAATATCTTATGCATGAGGAAAACTACATACAGTTAACAACCTGACTAAAAACGTAAAATTTAGGTCAAATTGATGTTACATCCATATTTTAATATTAACATTCAAAAATTCTACTATTATTTGAGTACTTGGAAAAAACATAAAATCTCATAAAACATCAAAAACTAGAATCTACAGACACAGAAAAATTTTTAAAAGAGGAGACCAATTCGAAAAACAGGCAACAGTATTAACTATGGTCAGAAAAAAACAACTTTCTCCCTCTATGTTTTATAACCTTGGTTCTATTTTAAAAGTTTCCCAGTTTATAAATAATAAATTAATTGTAATCAACTGATCTGATTTTCCATTATTTCTCAAGATACTAGTTTTGTAAATAGGTATGTTAGAAAGCAGAGAATCTTGATGCACATTCTGAACTACAATTTTTGAAATTTAAGAACAATGCTAATTTTGCCATCATCTCTCTCTGAGAAGCAGGAATGTTCTTTAGAACTATTCAAAAATATCAAGATTCACCCAAAGGTCAAGAGACTAAAACTGGCTAGTATTCTATAAATTACTGAGGCAGCAAATAATTATAGGCAAACAATATAGTGTATCTGGAGGCAGTTTATAAATAAATACATGAGAATATTTGCAAATGAGTTTTTTTAAACAAGTTTTCATTGCTAATACAATTGATTGCTAATCAGTAAGCTAAGGGAAGAGAAGTCTGATTCACTGTATTACTTGACAAACTTCTTTAGACTTGGTCTTTTTGTAAATTAAAGAAAAAGATGTAGGTATGGTGCTGTGTACCTGTAAGCCCAACACTCTAGAAGGCTGAGGCAGGAGGATCACAGGCAGTAGCCTAGCCTGCAAAATTTAGGTAGACCCTGTCTCAAAATAAAGAAATATAAACTAATAAAACAAAGGGCGATAGAGCTCACTGCTCTGGCCCTGGGTTCAATCCCTACCACTTTGAGAAAGAGAGAGCGAGAGACAGACAGACAGAGAGACAGAGAAGCAGAGAGGAAGAAAAGCAAAGAAAGAAAGGGAAAGACCAAGGAAAAGTTTTCAAAACTATCTGTGATATGGGGGAAAAAAAAAAAAGTAAGGTTATCAAATAGTGGCCTGGAAGACAGTGAACCAAAGCCTCAAAAATATTTTTAAGACAACTTATTCTTCAATTACTATCCCTTATCTTTCTTGTTCTGACTGTCATGAATATTAAAGCCAAAGTTTCTCATTCTTCATTTTGAAAAAATTTTATTTCAGTTTGAATGATTCAATTTTTATAGCATAAATATCATTAGAACATTTATTTAGCACATTTATAAAAACAAATTAAGTTCATGGACTTTATTTTATGGCCTTTTCTCTAGAAACAGTCCTGATTTAGTATCAGATTTTTTTCATTATTTTCACAAAATCTGAGATCATTTTAAAATTTTCTTTTCTATCACAAAAATAGGGTAATTAAGCAAGATAAATGAAAACTAACACAAACTATGCTTTAATCAATCTGACTGGGATCACCTGACAAAATACTACTTACAAAAATTATAAACCATAAACTTTTAAGTTACTAAATTTCTTTGAAGTCAGTCCTAAAAATAATTTAATAATTTAAATAAGCTAACACTATTTTAGAGTAAGACACTAATTTTTTACCAACTTTTATCATAAAATATACTCCTAAGAGCCCACAAAGATTCATAAAAATGGGAGCATGAAAAAATTATAAATGTAATAAATTGAGAAATATTTAAGAAGTAAAAATGCTGTTTTCTAACCTAGAGAGTAAGACTAGAGATACCAAATATTTTAAATACTGTAACAATAGATGAAGAGATACACTGAATTATACCCTTTCACTCTTGAGGCTGTTTTTATAATAAAATTTTAGAATTAAATCCAGAAAGGGGCAGAAACGATGAAAAACTATTTATACTCCAAGAAGAATTTAATTGCAAGCTATTTAGTGTTACTTTCTGTTCAAATGCTTTAAGATGGTGTGCCTCTTAACTGGAGCATGAAATGAAGAATGTCTAACACACAAAAATGAATTTTGGATTTGATACCTACACTATGATTAAGCTAACAAAATATTGATCTCCAAACCATTTCTGAACGATGAACAATCTTCATAGTTTAACTGTTGTAACTGAAAATGATCACTATTCACATTATCTTTTATCTTAAATGCCAAAAACAGGAGGAAAGATCTGGATGGAAGGCTAATATGAAACAAAAACAAAAAACGAAAGGTGGGTGGAAGTGCCTTACCAGTTTTGGGTGTCAAACTCAAATCTGTGTCAGAAGAAGAGGACTGTCGACTGTAGGACTTGGAAGGTGAAAAGGAATAAGTTTGGTTTTTCAGAGGGGTTGAGGGTCCTGATGAGTGAGTATTGGGATGGGGATCTTCATTGAAGGGAATCCTGCCAGAAGAAGGTGGAAAAATATTAAGTAATCATGTGCCGAAGGGCTTGACACTTGGCAGCATGATCCAAACACCAGGAAAGTACTGGGGCAGGGCCAGCAGTCATGAGAGTCAGCTCTAAGTGTGGAGCTGGGAATGAGGCCAAAGACAACCAATCGCTGTTTAACCATTCATCGTTTTCCAGGTAAATATTATCTGCATTGAAACAGTTAATAAGCCAAGTGAAAAGCAAAAAAGCATGAAATGACAGACTATGAGAATAAAACATATAGAAGAGAAATAAACAAAAAGTAAATATATGACAAAATATTTGAAACAAATGCTTTTAAATCACAAAAGGAAAAATGATGGCCACAAATGGTGTGTGGAAATAGTCATGACTGTGTTTGTATTTGCACACACACAGATATCTTCAAAGGAAAGAAAAAGTGTTTCCTTATCCTATAGCATCAAGAGTGCAACAGCTAAAAACACGGCCAAGAGGAGAAGGAGCAGAGCTACACAGGAACATCGCACTCAGTGTACGACAGCCGCTTACCTGTTTCTCAACAGCCCTCTTCCACAGAATGAAACAGACCCTACTGTCACAGGTTTGCTACGTGAAGAAAATGAGCAAATCGGAAGCCTTGGTGTCTATTTCATTTCGCATCTTATTGTCAATTTACTTGTAGATAAATGCAGAAATAAGCACCAAACACATACTGAAGGGTTCTCCTCAAAACTCACCATACACAACATCTAAGCCAGGGTTCTGAGAGGGTCTGTGGAAGAGACTTTGGAAGCCGGAAAAATAATTTCACTTCCATAGAGTTTGAGCTTCTGTGGTGGCTAAGTACGGAAGTTCTTCACTGCAGCTGGACTTCGAGTAAAGAAAGGAGGAAGCAAAGACTTGTGGTCCTGCCTGTGCTGCCTGCCTGCCTGCCTCTGCACCCACTCTGCCCGGGGCCTGCCTCTCCCCAGCTCTGGAGTCTGCGCAGTCTCGTACCAGTGTAGATGAGAGTGGGAACAGACACAGAGAAGTTCTGAGTAAGTCGTGAGCCAGTAGCAGTGTGAATTGGGCTGTTGTGAGTCGAGCGGCATCCATGGCTTGGAGGATGAACCAGCGGAGACCTGAGGGAATTTGCAGTCAAAGTGGAAGAAAAGAACAATACATACAACAAATTGCAAACTGATGTTAAAATAATTGCGAAGGAGCTTTAGTTAAGGGAGAGAACCTTTTTTTTTTTTAAAGCCTAGCATGCAAAAAATAAGTTGAAATTGAGAACAGTTAAATATTAATTTGTTAAAACAGTTATCATTTTAAAGAATCAGATTAATCAAGTAGGACAGCAAATAAGAAAAATAGCAAACAGAATAGTCCACGGAATTAAACAGGAAAAAATATTAAGATCTGGATTCTAAACTGCTGTAATGTATTTATTATTTTCATAAAAATAGAACTTACTATATATAGTATTTATGGGGGAAGACGCCCATAAAAGTGAAAAGTCAAATGTAAAATTGTCATATTACCTTTGAAACTGAGATATGAATTGTGATAGAATTAATTATATTTTTCTATGGGTAAAGGTATGTTACATAAATAAGAATCCTGAGCTTCATTTTAGCAATTAGTTCACTGTGCAATGTCTTTCTTGATGTAAATTCTGATATCACCCAATTAAAGATCAGCCTTGGACCCAACTTTTCCTGGCCTTTTAGCTTCTTTTCCATTGCTGTACTATAGCCTGCCTGGGGCACATTCCCACCCACCAATCCGTCAGGGCTCAAACAGGAGAAGTCACTGACTGGCCACAAGGGTTCCCCAGGGCCTACAGACTATTTCTGAAAATATCAGTGATTTACAATAGGACAAATGTTTCTGCTTTGATAACAGAAATTAAAAATATGTCAAGCATAACTGATAAAAATTAAATACCTTAAAAAAAATTAAATACCTTATTGGTTTCCTATATTTTATATAAAAAAGTGATTAAGGTTTTATTTATGTCTCTGCTAAAGCAAGAAAAAGTTTTATACTTAAGAAATCTAAGAATCAGCATTGTACATAGGAGAAATTATGGCTAAAATCTCTTAAAAAGCATTTGTAAGTAGAGAAGTAATAAACCACACTTAATACACTTTCTACCACCACAGAGTTCAGCTAGGAAAAACCAAAGAGATGTACGTTTAAAAGGAAAAAACAAACTTACGAAGTACAACACATCATTAATAAGTAAAATAAAATGAAAATTGCAAGATGTTCAAATTATGATGCCAAACTAAAACTAAAATACACTGGAACACTATCATATCAGTCCTTGGATGAAAAGCTGCCTCACAAGAATACCCTTGTGGTATATCCAATATTAAATCTGCTCCATCCAGTCTAATATATAATTCATTCAGGTAATCTATTTACTCTATTAAATCTAACCCATACCACCTTCTATCAAATCCCTGTCTAAAACACAACACTATGATTAAATGATAGAATAATTAATCAGTAAACTCAGAAAATAAGTTTTGAAATAGCACTCAAATTGATTCTTTAAAAAAACACAACAAAGCTAGGTAAAATAAAGCAGCCCAAGTACTGAGAGTTTTTCTAAGCAGCAAGACCTAGGTCTTAAGATGTCATTCATAAAACCATAATAAATCAACTTCAATTCTTAATTGTACGAATGTCTGACAATTTAAAGCAAATGGCTGTGAAAAAATTAAAAAAGGAGAAAACTTACACAAACAAAGGTTTACATTAATGTGAATGCACTGCTATTCATATCTCCTTCTAAGACACCAACAGGCAATATGGCTTTAGCTTTCCACTAAATAACTTAATGGAGAGAGCAGTGCAGACATCTCAGCTGCAGAATCCAGGCCCTCTCAGGCAGTGCAGGTAAAGCTGGAGGGTCAAGTGGAGACCCCAGGTCTTTCTTTACTTGAATTTGTTATGGAAAGAGTACAAAGAAAAATAAAAATCCCTCAAAAAGTTACACCTGCGATCTGACCCTACTCGTAGTGGGTGGTGGTTCATATTTTTCCTGAACATATTTTAAATGGAACATAAAGCAAATTCACTCTTCAATTTATTTAAAAAATTATTTCACTTGTCAATATGTTTCCAAACAAAATTAGGCAATATGCAACACTGTGCTTCCTCTCATGAATAAAATTGAACCCAAATGATTGAAGGCCAGCAGAAAGGAAATGGTTAAAGAAAAATAATATGTTTGATGTAAAAAGAAAAATCTGATTTTAGAAAAAGACTAATAAAAAAAATGTTAATGATTGTAATTGTTTTCCATTCAACTTCTCCTGGCTACTGCTGAACTGGGAAATGTTTTAGGTTCTGTGACTACACATCTGACTCTCTAATGAGCTAGAACAGGAATCAGCAAACTGCAGCCTGCAGGCCAAACTCATCTGCCATGTTTTTCTGTAATTAACGTCTTATTGGAACACAGTATTCATTAGTCTGCACACCGTCTCTGACCACTACTGCGTTGCACTGGCAGAGCTATGCAGTAGCATCAGCAAAGGTAAGTTATTTATCTGTCCTATTTGGTCATTTACCGAAAAAACTCGCCAACCTTCTGCAAGTATGTCTAGGTAAGTGATCCTCAATGAGGCACTAACAGCATTTACAATGCTCCCTGCTGCATCGGTTAATCCACAACTCTGGTCACTGACATGACTTATCAACCTAATTATTATGACAGAAAAATCCTGTTTCAAATATTCTGTGTTGACAATACAGACTGAGTAGCACTCATCCAAATGTTCTGAATCAAAATTTTTTAGATTTCGAAATATTTACATAGACTTTAACAGTTGTGTATTCCTAATCTAAATCTAAAATCTAAATGCTCTACAATCCAAAAGCTTTGAGTATCAGCACTCAAAAACTTCCAGATAGTAAGTATTTCAAGTTTTAAATTTTCGGATTAGGGATATTCAACCTCTACTACCACCAACATGCTGAGAATCTCTGCCTTTGACACAAATGATGACATACAGACCAAAGCAGCCAACAGAAGTATTTCTGCTGTACCAGTTTTTTAAAAATGTACGGGTTTTAAAGTGTATGATCCCTGTAGATTAAAGGATCATCAAATTGTGTTTTGTCTTGTTTAGGTGAATAAAGACTGAGATGGCATGACGAGTGCCTGAAATCTTTACTATCTGGCCTTTCAAAGAAAAGTTTGTTGAGCCAGGCACAGTGGTATGCACCTGCAATCCTGGCGGCTGGGCAGGTGGGGGTGGGAGGCCTGCTTGAGCTCAGGACTTTGAGACCAGCCTGGGGAACACAGACCTACCAAAAAAAAAGGAAAAAAGGGAGAGAAGAAGAAAAGAAGAAAGAAGGAAGGAGGGAAAGAGTGAGACAGGGAGGAAAAAGGAAGGGAGGGAAGCAGGGAGGCAGGGAGGAAAAAAAAACCTTGCCAACTTCAGCTTTTCACAGATCCCAGTATTTCTATTTAACTACAGTATTTTTACAAGCTGCAAAGTTCTGTCTACATTTGATTTTGAGACTCCTGCACAATGTCGATTCTTGTTCTTCTCTGCACTACAGTGCCACAGTAAACATCATTGGATTATCACAGTTAAGGTTTTAATCATTCCCTAGAAAATAAGTAAAATTCCACATAGTACATGAATATTCATTTAATGCTTTAGATATACAATGTGGAAGGATCTGAAATAGTTTAATTTCATAATACCTAATTTGCATCTCATATTAGGAGTATAAATAAAACATTAAGAATATCTAAGTTTTAATTTTAGAAATCATCTCTGATAATAAAAATCACAGTAGAAAAAAATGTATGTTGAACAACACTACTAAGATGTTGTAAATCAAGTGCAAATGTACAGGTCAGACAAAAATCTCCGTGAGAACAACTTCACTGATCATACTTACTCCTTCGTTTCTTTGGATGGGGAATTACACGCAGGAAGGAATGCTGCTGGGCTACTTAATTTATCCAGAGTGCACGCTGTTCCTATGGCTCGTACCACCAACCCAGACTCTCCCTCCAGATCAAAACACTGTAAGTACCCGACAACTGCATTTCCTCTCATTTCAAGCACTTTCAAGCCAATCTTCCTCTGCAGTTCACCTACAAAAAATAAAGAAAACTCATTCTTTGTTTCATATCTCTACATTATATACTATATGACAGTGATAGAAAACATGTTCAAAAATCAGAGATTTTTAGAACTTGATGGGAACTTAATCTTTTCTGTGCAGCCTCCTATCTTCAGGGAGGCAGGATATCATTAGCTGCCTTTTACAGATGTGGCAACTAAGGTTCACTCATTTATGCGTCTCATGTACCAAATACGTTTTGGTTCCATACTACGTGCTGGCGCTCCTTCCTTTTTATTCTTCCCTCTGCTGCGGATGAAACCTGTGGCCTCGTACTCTCCCACACAGCTGATCCCCCAGCCCCTCTTCCCTTCTTTTAAGTGCTGCAGACACACAGGTAACCAAGCAAGATAAAGCTCCAAATCTAGTGGAGTATGTATATATTATATAACACAGCAAATACAGACTACAAATACATATTTGTTAAATATAACCTGTGCATCTTATGTGAAAATATTTTCACACATACATACAAATACATACAAATTTTTGGTGGTAAATGAGTTTTCCATATAAGAATAAGGAAAAGTAATAGGGTAATAGTGGCATTGAAATTCCAAGCAACTTGCCAAAGGAAAGTGAAAAATTTAAGAATATTGTCAATCATTAATGAAATTATTTTATGAAATACCTGACATTAAAGAAATGAGCCGCTGTCTGGCCTCATTTGATGCCCTTGGTGTGCGAATTCGATCAATCCACTGATACTCTGGGTCTTCGTTGACCACCAGTTCTTCTACAAATCCATGAATTATTACAGCTCTGTAGCACTTTGGAATAGATGTTGCTGTTAAAACAAATTATCTATTACAATTCTGTTTATCACAATGTTAAGTTTCAATCTTTAAAAATGTACATCTAAGTACTTACGTTTTGGATACATAATGAACACCTTTTACTATGACAATCTCAGTGTAATTATAATACTTCTAATCAAAAAGTCTTCTAAGATCCATTTTATTCTTAGAAATAATTTTTTTATGAAGGTACTCACTTTTCTTATGAAAGTACAACAAATATAAATTGTACTTTTATAATTTAGAAAATAGATATGGATCTTACATAAATATGAAGTCTAAAAAATCAAAATTATTCAAAATATCACATAGTATGCCATAAATCTATACAATTTTTATAATTTATTTATCAGCTAAAAAGTGCTTGAGAGGCTACTAGGGAAAAAAGGAAGCCTTGTACATCATTGGGAATGTAAATTAGTACCATTATTATAGAAATCAGTATGGAGATTCTTCAAAAAACTAAAAATAGAAATTCCATTCAACTCAGCTGTTCCCCTTCTAGGTTTCTTCCCGAAAGAGTTTAAAGACAACAAATTACAGTGATACGTGCAAACCCACGTTTATAGCAGCACAATTCATAATAGCTAAATCCTGGAAATGATCATCAATAGATGAATAAATAAAGAAAATGAAGTATTTATACACAATGGAGGATTATTCTGCTCTAAAGAAAGATAAATTTGAGTTATTTGTAGGAAAATGTATGTACCTTGACTGCATAATGTTAAGTGAAATAAATCAGACACACAAACTTAAATATCATATGGTTTCTCAAAAGAAAATCAAAGTCTAAATAAAGAGCAAAATAAAAGATGTGTAATAGGAAACGTGGAGAGAGATCTTCTGCAAATGGGAAGGGGATGGAGAGATGGGGAGGAGGGAAGAGAAGAGGACAGTAAGAAAAGTAAGATTTCTCATATACACTCACCAACTACCCATAATGAACGTATCTGTTATGTACCACAAACATGTACTAATAAAAGAAAAATCACTCCCCAAGGACACACCAAAAAAAACAAAATTTCAAACTACTAAAGCAGCTAGCTGATTATTACATAAATAGGCAGAAAACAGATAATGAATTTTTTAAAATCTTCAATTATTGAAAGCTCTTCACAAAAGACCTCCGCGATACCTCATGTCTGTGGTACACACACCACAAATATTAAACCATTACCTTTCTGACATAACCCAAGGAATCACACAGCCCTGAGGTTTTGAACAATCCATGATTATCTATCCAACTGGTCCTGTAGTTGGTATAGACTCCACAGTCTCATTTACTACATGGTCATATAATAGACTCATTTATATCACGATATCGCTATTTAAACAAGATCTGGTCAGATTCAATGAGGGTATGACAGAGAATCTGTACACCAAACTAGTCTCTGAAGCAGACATCTCCATGCTGAAACTAACTCAGTTACTTGGGGTGTTTCAGCCGCGAGCTGTCCCAACTTGGACTCACGCGGTTCTTGGCGCTTCATACCTGTAACAAGCCTGCGTAACATGGGTTAACACCACAGCGCCTAGTTAGAGTATCCTGCTCGTCTGCTACAGAATCCTATACTATAATAAAACATCACTAGAGTCCTCTTTTTTTTACTTTTTGAGGTATTGGGCATTGGGGATTAAACTCAGGGCTTTTACTCTGAGCGACCTGCCCAGCTAATTTTTTTCTCTCAATTTTTTATTAGTATATTTTTGCCATATGTAGTAAATACATTGATTGTGGGGGAATTTGTACATACACATATTGCATCTTGATCCTTTTTACTTCCTCTTCAGATCCCCTCTCTCATCTAAGCTGTTTTTAAAAAAAAAATTTTTCTTTTTTTTTTTTTTTTTTTTTTTTGAGATATGGTCTCATTAAGTTGCTAAGCTGCCCAGACTGGGCTCAAATTTATGCTCTCTCTGCCTCAGTCTTCCAGAATGCCGGGGTATCAGGCACACACCTGGCTCGCTGAAATTTTACCACCAAAATTCCCATCTACTTGTGAAAACTGGATACTATTTACTCTCAAATCAAATAGCCACAGAGCTACAGGAATTATTATTGGAAAATTTTAAATTTTATCTTTGACAGTACAACACCTTTTCTATGAGCCTTCTGAAATATTAATTTGATTTTCTATACGTAAAAATAGTTAAAATTTTCTGTTAAATAAGATAATGTATTTACTCACTACAAAAGAATTTGACTCCACATGATGACTGTCTAAATCGATTTAAATCATTGAAGAGGTCTACTTTGACGATCACATTGATTTCCCCACGGATACCTACAGAACCAATGGGAAAATCAAGTTAACACCTTACAAAGATAATGTACAACTAAATAATAAAGCAAATCAATAGCAATTAATGATTTCAAAATAATGTGTTAATCATAATAGTAGTAACTTTGTTTCCCCATTATTTCCATTCTCAGGAGTTTCCTTGTTACATTTTCTGAAGCAGAACTTATATGCACAAGAGAAGGAATCATTTTCTCTATTAACACAAGCCTCCATTCATTTGAGCCAAGACTAATTAATTAGACAGGAGTTCCACTTAAATTCACGGTGATGAGGATGGTGATAACATTTACCGAGTACTAACAGACAATGTACTAAAAGCTTTATATATAGTATCTCGCACTGATCGCGTCATCCCAATAAAGTAATTTCTGTAGCAGTATCATCCCCATTTTACAGAAGAAAAAAAGTTAATATTTAAGGCAAGTGAAATGGTTTATGTAGAGTCAATAGCTACTGAACGGCGAAGCCAGGATTAAAAGTCAAGTCAGATCTTTATGATCCCAGACTATATACTTTTAAAAATTAATGCAGTATTCTGATCTACAACAAGAGAAGTTTTATTCATTTCGATAAACGTAAGTTAAAATAAGATAATTTCAGAACACGTCCTTACCTCTGAACATTACTAAACACTTTCACTTGATCACCCTGACTTCATATCAAACTCGTACTTATGGTAGAAGACCTAAGAAAGTGATCTACTCATCTATTGTAATAAAAGATTATGTTCCGAATGAAGAACACATAAACATATTAAACTATAAACAACATTTAACATTACATGGTTGGGAAATTCATTCATACAGCTATTTATTGCCTTTAATCCAAGCCAGGATCAGTTCTTCAGCATTTTTATTTATTCACTTATTCATTCACTCATTCATTTCTGAGATAGGGTTTTGGCATGTTGCCTAGCTGGCCTTAAACCCCTAGGTTCAAGCAATCCTCCTGTCTCAGCCTCCTGAGTACCTGAAACTACAGGAACACACCACCAAGTCCCACAGCATATTTTTTAAACTGGTAACATAACATTTGGCTGAATTTTTATTTATTGATTACAAAGGTAACACATGTACTTTGCAGAAAATAAGGGGAAAAGTAAAAAGGACAAAGAGGAATAGAGTTGCCGGGTGTGATGGCACAGGCCTGTAATAACAGCACTTGGAAGGCTGAGGCAGGAGGACTGCAAAGAGTCTGAGGTCAACCTGTGCTACACAGTGAGTTCAACGCCAGCTTGAACTACAAAGCAAGACCCTACCTTGAAAAGAAAAGAAGAGATCCAGCTTTAAAAGGGTTAAACATTTTATCATGTATTCTGTCAATTTCTCCAATGATATCAAAATAATACACAATTATTTTGGTTCTAAACAACTTTGAGATCACATAATGTTTTCTAACATGAATTTTGCAATTTATAATGTATCATGTACATTTCTTTGCTTCACTCTTTTCTGAAAACATGCTCTTTTTTTCTGACTGTATAGCTCAGGAGATAGGTAGGTAGATAGATAGATGCCCTAATTTGTTTAAACAAATCCTGTTTTTCAACTTGTTTTACAATTTGGATGCTAATAAATAACAGAATATTAATAATATCACAATAAACATATGTAAACCTCAGCAAACATTTTACTTATTCCTATCAATGAAATTGGTAGATCAGAAATGTAAAAAATGGCAGAAAGATTTCAACGCTGGAGAGAGAAGTATCGACTCTGAACAAGTCCATCCATCCCTCTAGACAGACATTTTACAATTAGACTATGGCTTCCCAAACTTTTTGGTCACATGAGCCCTTTACAACCTTAAAAATGATTGAGAAACTCAAGAAATTTTTGTTTATATGGTTCATATCTATTGACATTTATGTATTAAAATTTAAATAGCAATTTTTAAAAACTATCTATTTCATTTAAAGTTACAATAAACTAATTTAACATAGGATTTTTTTGTAAAAACAATTATTTTCAAAAACGGACAGTGGCAGAGCATGTAAGACCCTGAATTCAATCCCCAGCACACCCCCCAACACACAAAAAAGCTGGGGATGTAGCTCAGTGGTACAGTGCTTGTCTAGTATACGTGAGGGCCCTAGGTTCAATCCTCAACACCAGGAAAGGAAAAAAAAAAAAGGTTTAGAGAATAAGAGTGGCAATTACATCTTTGCAAAAATCTATAATGTCTAGATAATGAAACAGATTCTCATAATTGCTCTATGTTCCACTTCTGGTAGTATCACAGGTCATAAAAACTCTAGAAAGTGAGAATTAAAAAAGTAAATGACATGAATATTATGCTGGAAACCGTTCTCAACTCACAGACCCTGCGGAAGCATTTCAGGGACCCTTACACGCTATACTATTAGTTTATCAGTTTGAAAATGTGTTTTCAAATGGGGTACCAATACTTTATTTTTGCAGTGCTGAGGACTGAACCTGGGGCCTCACACATGCCAAATAAGTGTTCTACCACTAAGCTACACCTTAGATCCTGAAGATAATTTTAAGTGATGCATTTACTTACTATATAACAAAACTTTAGCAAGAATTAGTTTATGTTCAGAGCAGTAACAGTTCTACCAACAATATTTTACCACTACTTTTTTTTAAAGGTGCTGGGGATTGAACTCCTCCTGGCCGTCACACAGAACTACATTTCCAGCACCTCTCCCCCTTTTTGTGAGACAGGATCTCTCAACGTCCTAAAGTTGCCCGGACTGCTCTTGACTCTTAAGGATAAAAGATGAAGGCTGTCATTTCCTTTCTTAATAGATTACTCTTTACCATGTATGGTGTCGTAAATTGGAAACCATCCTGAGATGACGGTGGCAGCCTCACTGTACAGTAGAGGATCGATATCGATGTACACTTTCCCAATGGCATCATTCGCACTGTAAGTATCATGGTCGAGAACCGTGATCTGCAGAGGTTCATCTTGCAAATCTTCATCATCCACCTGAAAGTATAGCTTAACATTAAATCTTACAGATTTAAAATCTTAATCACCACAAATAATAGGTATACAAAATAAAAATAATGACTTAGTTCCTAAAAAAGGAATCTTAAGGATTTCTCTCTGAGCAGCAATGTGGAGAGATGAATATGCACACAGTGGCACTGTAACTAAGGCTGAGGCTTGGGGGTCCAGTGACTGGCCAGCAGGTGCGAGGCCCTGGATTCCGTCTGGCACCTACTCAACAAAGTGTTCCTTAGAAATGTTTAAATTTTTAGCTGCATGTCTCACTCAAAGACTATGTTTCTTAGCCTCTCTTGTAACTGGTAAGATATAAACATCGCACAGAATTTGGTAGGGTAGAGAAAAACTCAAGCGGGTCTTTTCTGCTTGGCCACAAAGTGGATGTTAACTCTCTACTCCATCCTAGATTCCCCTTATTCTATCTCCTGATGCCAGCCTGGAAAACTGATGTGATACCTGGAACTCCAGCTGCTAACCTGGAACCTAACATGAGCCTGCGACACTTTAAAGAGAAGCCAGACATCTCACCGGTGGGTGAGGAAGAAAACAGAAGGGTCCCTGGGCCCAAAACGACTCCATGGGTGACCATATCACCTCTGTGCAGCCTGGCTCAACATCAGATTCACAGGAGAGAAAAACAAATGTCTGTTTTGCTTATGACATTTATTTGAGGGCTCAAAACATATATAAATGAATGTAATGCACAACTGAAAAAAGGGTTAAAAGAGAACTTTATAATTACTGTAAACCATAAACACAAAGTTTAAGCACATCTTTCACACCACATACACTAGTAACTTTAATTTCTAAAATCATTAGCATTACAAAAATTCCTTACTTCAGAAAAGTATAAACATATTAGTTGGTTTTTTTGAAACAGGGTCTTGCTATGTAGTGTAGACTGGCCTCAGACTCCCAGCAATCCTCCTGCTTCTCCCTCCCAAGTGCTGGGATTACAGGCGTGCACCACCATGCTTGGCCTCTATTAGTTTTTATATTGTTAAATAAGCTACCTGAGTACTCTTTAGCAGTGAAGATTACCAGGACTGTATCATCAGTAAAGTCAGTGCTTTTTTCCAGTACTGGAAATTGAATCCAGGGCCTTCCCACTGAGCTACATCCCTAATCCGTCTCAGTTCTTATTTTGAGACAGGGTTGTGCTATGCAGTCCAGGCTGGCCTTGAATTCACTATGTTGCTCAGGTTGGCCTCAAACTCATGGCACTACTCCTGGCCTCACACTTTCAGGGGCGTGTGTCACCACACCTGGCTAAAATATACAAAGGTATTTCAGAACAGCTTAAAAAAGAGGATCTACACAAATACAGAGGGAAAAAATGCAGAAAGTCAAAAAAAAAAATCAACTGAACACATAGAGGAAAATAAAGTTGGAGACATTATCTGATTTCAAAATGTGCTATAAAGCTACAGTTATCAAAACAATATGGCAATGGCATAAGAATGCACGGAAAATTCAGGGGAAAAAAATCCATATACATATGTCCAATATTTTTTTAGCTTATCTCAAAGGTAAAGTTAAAAATAATTTACCAACTTCCAGCCCACTGTTCAGCAGACAAAATGAACTCCACTGTTAAAAGAGCCAGAGTTAAAGGAAACTAGAAATTATTTTCCTTAGCAATCCATCTGGCTGGAAACCTTTGGGCGCAAGCAACTGACAGACCAGGAAGTGATTCTAGTGAGATCATTCTCTTGAAAAGCACGGTCACATTCCAGTGAAATAATAAATAAAAGTGGCTACTGACAATGAATGCTCTGACTCCACAATAAGATAGGTATTTTTTACATAAACTAAAATTCCTTTTAGTATACCTCAGCCATTTTAACTTCTACGAACATTAACTGAAGGGTATAAATGCCAAAAACATTTTCAATTTGTACAATGTTCTTAAGTGATTTTTGGTATATGCTAAAATCTAAAGAAAACTATAATAACAATATACTTGAGGACTTCTATTTTTCATGTTTATTATCATATACTGTATTTTCTCAACTACAATTTTTTAAAGACTCAATACTCCTGAAGAAGCAAAAGAAGAAAGTTTTTATGATGTAAAAAAACTACTATACCTCTCTGTGGTTAGAGCGCTTGCTTCGTAAGCACAAGGCCCCGAGTTCAATCCCCAGCACCAAAAAAAAAAAAAAAAAAACTACTATACCTGAAATAAAAGGTACTCTTATCATTACTGGGAGAAAGGGATCACCTCAAAAAAATACACGAAGAAAACTGATGTTTTATACACTTACCTCAAATTTAAACCATTCCGAGTTCCACTGAGGGTTGAGTGACTTGAGGCACACATCTGTTTTAAAGGTAGTATTACCAAATTTTACCTAAAAACAAATTTAAAAAATTGAAATATAAATATCAAAAATGTGAACAAAAGTAAATGGTAATGTCAGCCAAGATACGCGAGGGAGGTTGGGCAGAAACGGGAAAAGACAACTATCCCCTGAGACCGAGGGGAAGAAGGTCTGGATGTGTCCAGGCAGGCTTTCAGGATGCACCTGGTACAAGGCATCACCAACTGCTCTGCTTGGCCAGCTCCACAGGGAAATTCGTAATACAGATCGTTACGCAAGCAGGGAAGGAGTCAGAACGGCCACTGATCGTGAGATCAGGTGAAAGAGCAAGGCCCTGGGCTATGGATGCAGTTCAGTGATAGACTACTTGCCTAGCGTGTGAACCACAGGACTGAAGAGAGGCGAGGGGAGGGGAGGGAAGGGGAGGGGAGAAGAAAATCTTGAAGGGAGGGGACAGCCAAAGTAAAATTACAGGGTAAAGAAGACCAGCTGACTGTCCTTTTGCCATCTCAGCAAGAGAATCCAGAAGTACAGCCCATTATTAACAGAACTTAAAAATATTTCCTTGTATTTTGTAACTTCCCCATATTTGTCATTTTTTAATCCCTTATCTATCCACACACAGTGATCAGGGATAAACTACTATGTTTTATGTTCCTACCTTCAGGGACAATGAAAGACGCTGGATGGAGAGACTATCTTATTTCATAGCCCATCTTGGCAAGCATTAAGTCACACCCCAAAATAAGTACATAGGAACTGAAAAAGGAAGAAAGCCTGGTAAAT
This sequence comes from Hystrix cristata, assembly GCA_004026905.1. Lineage (NCBI taxonomy): Eukaryota > Metazoa > Chordata > Mammalia > Rodentia > Hystricidae > Hystrix > Hystrix cristata. The sequence continues at coordinate 93,349 of PVJO010005208.1, forward strand.
CCTTGCGATTTTGTTCCAACAAAGAATGGTGCTTGCAAAACCTCAGACTGGATTTGGAGGTGCTCAAGAGGTATAAGAGCATAGCAGCTGAGAAACTACTTCCTAACTTGTCCCCTTTTCCTAAATTTGATCTCGTCAAACTCTCCCGATTCCTTCAGTTATCACCACAAAGTATCCTTAACTTCAATGTACAATACAGGCTACCGACTTCACCGTAATACCCAAAGGAGTTTGACAGTACACAATAAATGCTGCTTCAAGCAGGTTAGAACTATATTACTTGCTGATACTGGTCAGGCAATCAAAACAATTTGTAAAAGCAAAATATTGAAAACTAATTATTTTGCTCTTCTATATATTTTTCTACTTGTTTTATCGTTCAGTCAGAATTACCAGGTATGGTACCAACTATCTGGTACCTACACAGTTTGATTAAAGGGTAGAAAAGCCCTGGATTCAACTCCCAGTACCACAAAAAAATAAAAAGAGCACTTCTGCATGCTAGAGAATATCACAAAGTCAAAAACAAATAAGATAAAGTATTTGCCAAATGTCACAAAGAACTAATTTCCCCAACTACTAAAGATTTCTCACGCAGTAAAAAGTTCAACAAGAATAAAAATTTAGATGTCTTTTAAATACATCAAAAAATTATCAAATTGATTCATACTAAGAGAAATGCAAACTACATTTTCACTTGAATTGACAAAGAGCCAAGTTTGGAGAACACAGTGTTGGTGAGGTATTCTCACTCTGTTCACAGGGGTGTACATCAGAACAACCTCTGGAGAGCAGTAGAACAACAGCTATTAAATTTTAAATGACTATACCCTGTAGGCCACCAATTCCATCTCAGGATTTGTCACACAAGGGCAACCCACTCAGGACCCCTCCCACCCGTCGGGAGTTATTCTAGCCCCCATATCCCCCACTCTTCACCTCCTTTGTTCTCTGGAATTCATGCTTCGACTTCAGGGCACATGAACTAGCACATCTGACATCTAGCAGGTTGGGAATTATATTTCTCCTGTATCATTTTGGAAGTCCCACTGAGACCTCTGGAAGGCGTTAAGAGTTTGCTTTTGTTTCATGGCACCCCTAAATATTTTGACTGGATTCTGGATTACAACTCATTTGGGTAATCAAAAACTGTTAGCTTGGGGTATTTCACTTTTGAATGCTCCCTGTTCATCCAGCAGCCATCTATCTTCTCTCTTCCCTCTTTTTGCCACCTTTAAATAAATTGTCTCCTCTTAGTTTAAAAAAAGAATTGTCATCTTCTGTCAGTTGCTTATGCCTCATCTTTTTTATTAAAATGGTGATAGATTTAAATTGAGAGCATGGAAGATCGTGATGTCTTCATATTTAGGTTTCTTTGATGGTCATTTATATTTTTGCAGGCAGAGCCTTGTATTCCTGTTTTGTATACACTGCATCTAGACTTACTAGCTGTTGAATTTACTTGTATTCCTTGCTTGACTTGTTTGGTGGTTACAAGATGGTTTGTTGTCTTATTTTAGACAGCAACGCAGGGGAAATGTACTCTGTCTCGAAAAAAAAAAAAGAAAAAGAAAAAATAGAAATAGAAATAGGTTGCTAAAAGGGCAATAAGAAGTGACACTCATTTTGTATTTTTAGAATTTTGAACCATGTATTAATTATTTTTAAAGGTATTGTTTTATTTTTTCTTTTGTTTTTTGTTTCGGTGCTAGGGATCGCAGGGGCCTTGTGCTTGGTAGGCAAGCACTTTAACCACTGAGCTAAATCCCCAGCCCCAAGGTATTATTTTAAAATTCAAAACTTCAAAAATTAAAATTCGAATGGCAATAAATTTATTTTCATCAAATTACACAGATACTGTTAATTGGTTCCCAAAGGGTGTAAGTACAAACTTGGGGGTGCAAAGGGCAGGGAGTCAAAAGTAAAGGACAGCAAAAAGATCTGAGAGTCCCTAAACTACATTAGACAAACAGAAAACAAGATTTAAGAAAAAAGAAAAAGGCTAAGGTGCGTATTTGCCAACACTGTGATGATTTCCCTTGTAGTAAAGGAGAATCACAGTTCATTCATTCTTATTTAAGTCAAAGGAGATTTTATTACTCAGCAATCATATAAATGCCTTACAACTTTGTTAAAGGACATCAGGGATTTTTAACAGAAACTCCTTCCATTCTTTTTCCCTACTCATTAGCTAAATTACCTTAAGAAAGTTACCTAAGCTGTTATTTAACTCTGCATTCTCCCTCTGAAAAGCAGGATTGCTTTGAGTATGTATTACATAAGATAATGAACACAGAGATCTAGGAAAATGTCTGCTATACAGAAAATACACATTAAATATTAATTTTTCCTTTCCCTGTTCCCTCAAACACTCTAGGATAAACACAAATTCACAATATAGTTTAGCCAAACAGTTTGTAACGTAAACACTAATACTGAGATATATTTCACTACTATTTCCCTTGTGCGGAACTCCACTGTACTCATCCTAGAGACTCTTACAAGAATAATCATCTTTAGTAATGGCTGATCTTCACCGGCTCTCTAAACTCTTTTTTTTGGGGGGGGGGGGGTGCCAGGATCGAAATGAGGGCCTTGTGCTTGCAAGGAAGCACTCTAACCACTGAGCTAAATCCCCACTCCCTCTAAACTTATCAGAAAGAGCAACAACTCAGTCGATTTAAACCGAATTAGTACTTAGCTATTCAAATAACCTGCTTAATTCACTAAACATATAAGCCATACACTTTTTAATGTGAAATAAATAATGATTCACATCTGTCTTTAATGTAAGGCTAAGGACTCTTGTTTAAGTGAGGACCCTGTTTAGGTTCTACATCATCTTTTCTTCCATAGTCCACACTCAGGTTTCATCCTTCGTTTCTGGTTTGGGTTTACGTGGTGACAGAATTAAAAATTGCTTGTAAAAAAAATATGAACAAAGAAAGAATCCTAATTTTTACAATCTTTCATCAGACTAATTCAAGAGCAAATCTTAATGACTGTTTCTATAAGGCTTCACACAAAGACTAACTTAACTTTCATCCTCACTTTACTGATTTATATAAGGCTCAAATAAATTATATTACCAAATACAGTTGACATAAACAGATTTGGGACTAAACACAACCACTTCTTGGTAAAGCATATCAGACAACTGATGGAGACTCCAAGCACACATGGCGGGTATTTGAGAATACACTTTGTGAAGGGAATGAAGGGAGCTGGGGCCTGTGATGAGTCAGTCAGTAGAAGTTGGCAAAGGGAGTTTATACTATATACACTTCTTCCCTAATTTTAAGACTACTCAGTAACCTATATCCCCCTTACCCATATTTCCCACTGTATTCATCAAGAGCCCTCCTTTCAATCACGTGCTCTATCCTTCCTCTTGCTTTTACCAAGTTTACCTTATTCACTTGAAAAATGCTTAGGGTGGGGGGTGCTGTGAAAATGTTACCATTCTCCAGGCCCAACTCAAAGAGTTTTCATAACTAGCTGGGAGTTTGAGACCAGGCAGGGCAACATAGGGAGACCACTTCTCAAAAAAGAAAAAAAAGAAAGAAAGTAAGACAAAAGGAAGAAAGACTTTTCATAATTAGCCTGTTTCATTAGCTCTCCTATGAGCTTATATTACTTACAGTCTACATCATTCATTTAATCCCTTTATTATGCTGTAATCCTTTTTTATCCCCTTTTTCCTGCTTTAATTTTCCCCTTTGTGCTGAATTATTTTATTAGCACACAAATATCTTCTAGTATCTTCTAACTCATTTTTTTAAAAAAACTAAATATGTACTGCAAACATGAAGTAATAAAAAAAATTTTAAAAATACAAACAGCTACCAACTCAAGTATCACACTATTTTTGCACCTCTCTCCTTCACAGACATATTTGAAACAGCTGCCTATCTTGCTGTTCTGTATCTTCTTTGTTTTTTGTTTTTTTTTTGTGCTGGGGATAGGAGCTCAGGGCCTTGTGTTTGTGAGGCAAGCACTCTAATCACTGAGCTAAATCCCCAGCCCCTGTTTCGTATCTTCTAATCCAGTGACTTCTCCGTCTTTTACTTAACCTCTCAGTGCCATTTGATAGACCAAATCTTCCTCTTTCTAGAAACTTCCTCTCTGGCCTTCTAAGACATCACTTTCCTAATTTTTCTTCTACCCACTAGCTGACAATCTCAGTTCCCTTCCCTTAGTCCTCCTCTAATATACCTCTTAATATCAAGTTTTTTCAAGGATCTATCCAATTTTCTCTCCCAGTCAGTAGAAGGTTTGCAAACAGGAAAGAACTAAATCCTAAGGGAGGTTTACAAAGGTCTAGCCATATTTGGTGCACACGCGGGGTGGGTGGGGATCGGGGGGTAGTGGTAGCAGTATTTAGTGAAGAAGGGTCAGAGACACGAGGTTCCTGGAATATGAGAGTCCCAGAAATGAACTCTGTGTCATGACTTTCAAATATCTCATCAGAGAGTCCTGTGAGTAAGCAATCTACCAAGAACCTAATTTTCACAGATCATAGTATGGTGATAGGGCTACAATACACACAATTACCCAGAACCACAACCATTATGTAGATTAAGAAATATTTCCCCATGAGTTGACTATGTTAGAAAATCAGATTACGAGTGACGCTGAAGATCTACCTGAGATGTCACTACACAGCTGTCTCACTCTGTGTAAAGGAGTCACATTCTCGTGATTTTACACCTAGGTGAGGCACTCCCTAAGCCATGTCCAGGCCTTATTTTCCCTTCGTGCGCACTTCTCAGTATCTAGCATATTGTATCTCTGACTTAAGAATCTTGTTTATGAACCTGTAAAAATTAAGTTCCATGACTAACAAAATTTTTGCTTCATTCATTGCTATATACCCAGCAACCCCTATAGTATGTAACACAAGGGCTCACTGACTATCCATTGACTCTATCTTTCAGTTTTCTATTATGGGCATAAATAAGCACTTCTATATTGAAATCGTAACAAAAATATTACTTCTGTTATGATTACAGCATTGTATCAATTTATTTTATTCTAAGTACAGAGAAATTACATTAGTATGACTATCCTGGCAGAATAGTTAAGGGTGTATTTTAAAATACATCCTACAAAAGGGCCACTGGGCCTCATAGAGTTGAGAAACATCAGCCCACGTGAACTCACGTTTAACTCAGACTCCTCATTTGAACACCAGAGTCACAAATCCAGCTGCCTCCTTGACAATTCCAAATAAAGGCCCTAAAGACAGCTCCAGCCTAACAGGTGCAAACAGAAATTGACTCTCTCTCCATCTCCATCATCCCGATGGAGTCTCAGAAAACTGCACCACCAACACCAGAAAGCTAGGAATCATTCTTTAGTCCTCCTTCCCCGGTCCCCAACTCCAACCTACCAACAAATCCTCTTTCAAAACACATTCGGAATTCACCCACTTCTGTCCATTAGCAAACGTCACCTCGGCCTTTACTATCTGCTATTTGAACTACAACAGAATCTTTCAGCTGGGTGCCCTGCTTCCACTCTTTGCCCTTCAACCCGCTCTCCACACAGCAATAAAAGGGCTCATTTAACAACTGTTGGCCGTGGAACCGAGAATAAAATTTCAATTCCCAACCATGGCATATAAAGTCTTACACAAATGGCTGTGACTAGTTTGCCAAACTTATCTCACACCACTCTGCCGTTCACCGCTACATGACAGGCAGACATTTTCCTTCTCTTCCCAAGCACATCAGTCTCCTCCAGGTCTTCCTCCGTGAGACTCTTCTCCTCCAGCTCCCCTGCCCTTCCCCACCAGTACCACATCCACAAGCAAACATCCCAGAGCAGCCCGCTCCTTATGCAACAGGTCTTTGCTTGATTGAAACTCAACTCGATTATTCAACCTAAGGTAGATGTTCCCTGTTACTCTCTTCCTATTGCTTTTTCTTGACACCCATCACAGCTTGTAACTGGGGCCTGGAAAATAGCAGACACTCAATAACTACTTACTGAAAGAAGGAATTAATGAGTCACCCTTGAACCTACCCTTCCTTCGCCAGCATAATTCACTTAGTTATAACGCCTATTTGAACCTAAGAAATATTCTTCAAACATTTTCAAATCTATTTCCACTCACACATACACCTGGATAATTTTACCACCTACTTGACTACTCTTCCCTGACTCACTTCTCATCAGTCCAGACATCAAGAACATAATCCCTCAGCTCATTCTATAAACAAGCTAAAACAAACATGATCTTATTTATTTTCTGCTGGAAAAGGTCCTCTGAAGGTAAAGTAGGAAAGGAGATTTGACTCCAACATACCTCTCCAGCCTCATCCCACAAGACTCTACTACCCACATACCTTTTATTCCAGGCATATCCAAAACTAAGATGGCTCCAAGAACATACCATCTATTGCATTCTATGTCTCTGCGTTTGATGCTCCCTTTGGCTGGTAAAATTCTGGGTGTCCCTCAAGCCCCAGCTCCAATGTCATTTCTTGAAGTCTTCCTAAACCTTCAGAGACAGAATTAAGTTTCCATATTTGCATGTAACACTCATCATCTGGCCAGGACAGGCAATATTAGCATAATGACTAGCAGCAGGGACAGCCAAGTTATGGAGATTTACAAACTAAGTAACGTTAGGCAAATCATTACCACCCCTAGGCATCAGTTACCTCATCTATGATACAGAATAACAACACAATAGCAGGATTGTTGTGAGGATTAAACATTCACAAGCACTTGACAGATATGGCAATAATAAATAAAATTCACACATTAGCTAATAGTTATTAATATAAACTGTGTGGGTTAATCTCTGAGCTACCCTAAATCGTATGCTTCGGTTATCTGTATATATGGTACCTAACATCTAGACCAAGAGCACACAGAATTTCCCCGAAAATCGGGAGATTAAGAATTACCATGACAGTGGGAGGATCCAGTTAAGCAGATTAAAGTACCTTTAAGGAACATCAAGAATATCTTATACTGGGGCTGGGGATTTAGTTCAGTGATTAGAGTGCTTGCCTTGTAAGCACAAGGGCCTGAGTTCGATCCCCGGCACCACAAAAAAAAAAAAAAAAAAGAATATCTTATACTGAGAGGAAATCGGGGGCCATATATTATCGTGTATATATCAGCTCTAAACATTCATAGCCCAAATGATTATTGCTCTAATGCTTTGGCTCATCATGTCACTTTTATTGCAATTTTTTTCTTGGCTCCTTTCAGACTCGGGGTTATTACTTTCCGGGCCGTAGGCTTGTGCTAATTTACGTGACTTTTACACTAACCATTAGATTTAAAAAGCAATTTTGCAATTTAAATCTATGGCACTTAATTGACTTCCTACCTTAAGGCACTAAATAAATTACCTTGAAACAGCTCATTGGACCTACCAGTCTACCTGAGAGCAGCGGCAAGTGTTACAGTTGTGTTTGGAACTCACGCTGATGATTCAGAACACGTTAGGCTAAAGGGTAGATACCCCCGCGCCGTAGAAAATCTCAGTACCGACAAGGGCTGTGTGTACGGCACATTCTCAACCCGATGCCCATCACTCCAGCGTGAAAAGCCACCCCTCCTCTAAGGGGGTGTGTGTGTGTGTCCTCTAAGGCTGTGTGTGTGTGTGTGTGTGTGTCTGTCTGTCTGTCTGTCTGTGGCCGCGCGGCCACGCCTGGGGATCTGCTGCCTGGCGGGTGGCCTGCTGCGAGCCCTGACATCAGGGTCACCCGGCATGCAGAGCTGCGCCCGTGCACCCATCACACGGGCTGCGGTCTCGGCGGTCTCCCTCCACCGAGGGCTGGTCCAGCACGGTAGACAGGAGGGCAGCGGACCGGGACATGGACCGACGGGCTGCGAGCGAGGCGGGTGCCCGGGGCTCGGCGTGCCCCGGGTTTTGAGGGGCAGGACCTTGCACCAACCTCCACGAAGGCATCGGTCAGGTCACTAGCACGGTCCATCACCGGCAAATGGCGCCCGGCCACGATTTTCACCTTCAGCTTCCCGGGCATCGTGGCGGCTTCGGCCTCTCCTTGGGCTCC
>PVJO010005209.1:0-101064 GCA_004026905.1 Hystrix cristata
CAAGTATAGCTACACTTTCCCGTTTTTTCCCCTTTCATCTTACTTTTCTTTTAACTCCTTCTTTATCCCCCTTTTCCCTATCTAGTTCTCCTCTCTTTTGAATACTCTCTCTCTCTCTCTCTTTTTTAAACATAATATCTATTCTACCCCTTTGTCCTTATTTACACTTATGGTTTCTCATATCAGAGAAACAATTCGACGTGTGCTAATAAGTATCTGATTTATTTCACTTAATAGTATGTTCTCAAGGAACATCCATTTACATACAAATAACTCTAGTTTATCCTTTTTTATGGTGGTGTAGTACTCCATTGTGTAGAAAAACCACATCTTCTTTAGCCATTCATCAGTTGTTGGGCATTTAGGTTGTTTCCAAGACTTAGCTATTACAAATTGTGCTGCTATGAACATGGTGGTGCATATATCACTGTGATATGATGATTTTAATTCTTCTAGGAAGATACCCAGCAGAGGAATAGCTGGGTCAAATGGAACCTCTAGTTGTAGTTTTCTGAGGAATCTCCACACTGATTTCCACAGTGGTTGGACCAGTCTACATTCCCACCAACAGTGGAGGAGGGTTCCTTTTTCCCCGCAGCCCCGTCAGCACCTGCTATTGGTTGATTTCTTGATAATAGCTGTTCTTTCTGGAGTGAGATGGTATCTTAGTGTTGTTTTGATCTGCATCTCTCGAATGACCAATGATGTTGAGGATTTGATAAAGTCCAACACCCATTTATGATAAAAATCCTACAGAAATTAGGAATAGACGGTCTATATCTAAATTTGATAAAAGCCATCTATGACAAACCAATGGCCAACATCACACTAAATGGTCAGAAACTTGAAGCTTTCACACTAAAATCTGGAACAAGACAAGGCTGTCCACTATCACTGCTATTATTCAGTATAGTTCTAGAAACATTAGCAAGAGCAATCAGGCAAGAGAAAGAAATAAAAGGGATAAAGATAGGAAAGGAAGAAGTTAAACTATCATTATTTGCAGATGACATGATACTCTACATAGAAGTCGCCGGCATCTTTCACAATTTTACTTCTTTCTCTTTAGAGAGATGAAACAGATTGGTGAAAGAAGTAAACGTATATGCAGTCAGATTATCTCTGGAGTATCCACTAGCTATCATCTATCAGTCTATAGTAGCCATCTCTGGTCTACAGACAATTTGCAAATACATAACCATTCCAGATATGATGAGCACAATGACAAAAAAGAAGCAAAGCGTTATCGAAGAGGGTAGCTGGCAGGAGAGGGAAATTCCTTAGGTGTAAGAGCCAGAGATAATCCCACTGAAAGTTATGTAAAGTGCCATTCCCTATAGACTACCTATGTAAAGTTAACTGATTATGAAAAGACCATTTCTCATGTGTGAGAAATGCCAACATTCAAGACATAATGATTGAACACTAATAGAGTCTAGTGATTCTTTTTCTAGTAGGAATGAAAATAAAACCAGGCACACAGTGTGAACTCAGTCTGGTAAAACCAAGTTTACTTTCTAGACCATTCTATCTCTGTATTTATCTTCCCAAATGTTTATGTATGTATTTTAAGGTACAGAATAGCTCCTCCTTGTCCCCAGACTCCCAAAAGCCCCAGTTGATGCTTGAAATTGTATATAGTACTAAATCCTATATATGGTAGCTTTCCCCCATAAATGTATACTTATGGTAAACATTCTTTTACAAATTAGGCACAATAGGAGATTAACAATGTTGTTTATTAAAAATAAAAAATTCTAACAATATACTCTAAAATTATTTAAAATTCGTGAGTTATTTCTAAATTTTTCATTTAATATTTTTGGACCATAATTGACTTCTTATAGCTGAAACTTTAGAAAGCAAATCTATGGATAAGGTAGAATTATTGTATTTGCTTTCCTTTTATTCAAGCTGTGGCATTTGTCACTGTTCTTCATTGTATTACATTTTATTTCACAATAATTTGTGGGGGGCAGGGTCACCTAAATAGTAAGCAAAACTTCTAGCAAAGCGAGTTCACCAAAAATTTTATGTTTCAAAAAGTATCAAAATAATCATTAGAGAAACTAGACCTCTTCTGGACTCCTTTTCACTTATTTGAAGTTTTGGTATGGTTTTAATTTCAATTGTACCAGAGATTGGTAAACTGTGCCCAAACGTGGCCTGTTGCCTGGTTTCACTAAAAAAGAAAAAAATTGTATTTGAATACACCTGTACTCACCTGTTACACATGGTCTATGACTGCTTTCTCACTAAAGCGGCAGAGAGACACTGAATTCCACACAAAATCTGAGATATTTACTATTTGGTCTTTTACAGACAAAGTTGGCCACCCTCTGAGTTAAGATCATTGTTGGGGTTAATCTTATCATTCATTTGTTTACTCACTTACTCAGTGTATATTTAATAAGTAGCAACTTTGAGTCAGATACTGATCTAAAATCTAGAGTTATGGCACTCGTTACATTATTTGACAGGGGATGACAAAGGGAATTAGGACGTGTTCTGTACATGTACCAACTCCACGGAAGGAATGTAAATATTATGCACTGCAAACACATATAAAAACAAAACAAAACACAAAAAGCAAGGGGATCAAGAGATGGGTGGACGGGGAGAGAGGGAAGGGAAAGGGGAAGAAATGAGGAATTAAGATGCATTATGTACATGTACCAACTTCCCACAAGAAATGTAAACATTATGTAGGACACAAGTGTACTAATAAAAATTTTTAAATTCTTAATCTGATACTAAATTTATTTTACTTTTTCATTTTTTGAAATGTTAAAGAATTTTTTAAGATTTAATAAGTTATTTATCTTTGCACCTCGGTCTGGGTTCCCACAAGCAGAGCCCTCAGCAAGGATTTAGGAGTAAGCATTTTCCTTGGGTGGTAAGAGAAACATTTTTAGGAAGGGGAGGGGCTAGGAAGAGGAAAGGAAGGCAGTCAAAAAGGGGCTCATTGACAAACCATGTCCCATTGTGGGTAATACGAGCTTAATCCTCACGGAAAAAGTCTAGAAAATGTGCAAAATACGCACCTCAGCAACATGCCGCCTAAAGAGACTGAGCAGTGAGGATATTTATGCACCAACTCTTGAAACTTATTATTATGGTTTGTGCCTAGATGTCCCCTCAAAGCCTCATGTGGTCATAGGTGGGGTGTTTTCAGAGGTGGCTGGATCTAGAGTATGTGATTCCTAAATTAGTCCATTGATTGGGCTGGCATAGTTTTGCTGGGATCAAGGATGTGATACTAGGATTTAGGGTGCTAGGATTAAGGGTGAGAGTGCTACCCACACTAAGGAAATATAGCCTGGAAAAGATATAAGAGACAGAAAGAAGCTGTAAATGGCCCCTTGCTTGCCTTCCTGCCTTCTGTTTGTCTGCCATGCCACCCTGCCTTGGATCCAGCTGATTGTGGACTGAAACCTCTACAAACTGTGAGCTAAATAAACCTTCCTCCCTTAACTTTGGGTGTTGGGCATTTTGTCTCAGCAACAAGGAAAAGTAACTAAGACAGTCATGGTTTGGGGTATAGTAGGAGCAGTTTAAATTTTTAGTTTTCCTGGCTTGCCTGTGTGTTGAGCGCCTTCATATCAATAAACTCTCCCTTAGCCAGATGAGCACTGTGTTTTCTTCCCATCTCTAGCTCCAACATGCACAGACCTTACAATCCATTACCAGGCATATTGGCTCAGTTTCTGTACATACCTACTAGCCACGCCCTGAAATGTCATCATTGAATGATTTTTTTCTCGCTGCCTCAGAGTCATTATTCCTTTAGTCAAACCATTCTGAATGACCCTGATGATTGGAATATGGGATAGATACTGGGGAAGGCAAATATCACATTGCAAGACCCATGAGAAGCTTTGGTTGGTGTGTAAGTAGAAGATGCTGTCTTCTACCAATTGTATGTAGGCAACTTCTGAAGTCCCAGAGGGCTGAGTTTGAGAATCTGAAGTGCCTTTGTCCCAATGTCCCTATCCTGTATCTCAGCATTCCCATCTTTATCAGTGCTTTGACCCAGCATGTCTGCTGGGCTGTTACTTAAACATGCTCTGAAGTTTATTCCTCACATTAGTCTTCCTGCTTTTCAGTCTGATCTTCCACAAGCCAGAAGATGAGTCCTCTTACATGGTGCTATTGAGAACTTCTGGCTTTCTAATGGTGCTCTTGGTTGTTCTTTCATGCACTTCGGTGTTTCATTTTCTTCCTTCTGCTCCTCGATGGTACTTGGTACAACTGTCCGGTCCCACATCCCTTCCAACGACCATTGCCACCGTGTCTCTCAACTGCCACAGAGATTGTGCCATCTGCCACATCCTCTTCTGGCTGTGCCCCATCCACACTCACTCTCAAACGAGGGTCTGAGCATTTCTGATGTCACAGCATACAACTCCATGTGCTAGCAGCAAGGTGGATTTTGTTGCCATTTTGCCAATTTCAAACTGCAGACCCATTCTAAAGATCTCTTTCCTAGAACCACTTTGACGCACATCTAGGATGCCTCATTCATACTGCTTCCCTGGAAATTTCCCAGGCTGTAGCACTGAAAATCACACATCCCCCCAAAAGTTCTTGGTTTCAAAAACTTGGGATAGTTTCCCTGGCACTGTCTTTACATTGAAAGCCCTGTGTTCCAGACACTCCCTCAATCCTAAGCACACCAGACATTTGGTCATTCTAATTCCAAATACCTTATTACCTAGAAGGTAGAAGGTAGACCCAGATTTGTCTGGGAGATGTAGGACACACTGCTGTGATATGGTGAAGATAAGACAACGATTGAGCCAGACCTCACATGAGTAGCCAGAGTTCAAACCCATGGAGAAAAGGACAAACAAACGCTTTAGAAATTTCCTAGTACAAAGCAAGAGTGCTAGAGAGTTTACATACCAACTCCCAAGAGTCACTGATTGAGATTTTCTTCTGGTGGGTGTTATATTTCAGGCATTTTCAGCTTGCTGATGGTGGGCAGAGTGGCTTCATTATAGTTTCAGCAAAAAAAGCACCTTCCATCCCAGAAATGCAGGCACATTGGAAGCTGGATTTGGCAGAAAACACCAAAAGGTCTGAAGGATGTTAGAGAGTCAATATAGCATTTGTTAGCTCTCACTTCTTCTAGTATTCAGATCTGCTTGTGGCCCACGTTAATTTGAATTCATCATGGTAAAGGAGTAGCTGGCTGGTCATGATTTGTAAGAGGATTCATGGGAAAAGCTGCAATCCTGGCAGTGAGACTTGAGCTGCAATTGAAAAGCAACATCTCTTCTCTAGTTCCCGTTTTAGGTTCTTTTGTCCTTGGCCAGCAATTCTGCTCCCCCAGATCATAGTCACGTTTACCCTACACCCCTGAATTGGGAAGTAGAAACCTATAGTTTGTAGATTGTTACTGTGATACTTCAAATGCTGTCTAGTGGTTCATAACTGGAGAAATTTCACTCTACTATGGGATCCAAGTCCTATCACTTGCCACAGAGCTCCTGTATCAACCAAAACTAGACTCCTCCCTGCAGCCATGGAAAGAGTTGATACTGTGTATCTTCCTTCTGTCTCTGTACCTGACCATACAAATTATTTTACTAACCTATGAGAAAAGCACCTATTTCAATGAGTCATATGTTCATGGATTTTTGTCTCAGTAATTATGGTAGGATGAAAGCAACTTACTTCCTTTCCATTTATAGAAATAGTTCTTTTTACTAAATGTCACAATTTTATAGCTTGGTGATTACAGTATGTGGCAGGCTTTTCCCAAAGATGTCCACACTTTAATCCCCAGAACCTGTGAAGACTTTACCTTACATGGCAGAGGGACCTTTGCACACATGATTAAATTAAGGATCTTGATATGGTGAGATTGCCCTGCGTTACCCGAGTGAGCCCAGTATAATCGAAAAGACCCTTATAAATGCAGAAAATAGGCTCTAGTCAGAGTCAGAAAAGGGAAGGTGATGAGATAAAATGATCAGGGTCACACGACTGGTGGCTCTGAATAGGGACAGATGGGTGGAGAGTTCAGCAATATGGGTAGCTCTAAAACCAGAGAAGGCAAAGAGGGACTTCTCCCTTAGAACCTTCAGAAGGAACACAGTTCTGATTTCGCTTTGATTTTAGGCCCTGAGATCCATGACTTCTAATGTTTGGAACTGAGATAACACATTAATGATTTTTTTTTTTTTTCGGTGCTGGGGATCGAACTCAGGGCCTTGTGCTTACAAGGCAAGCACTCTAACCTCTGAGCTAAATCCCCAGCCCCATTAATGATGTTTTAAGCTCTAGGTTTGTGGTAGTTTATTGCACTGACAGTAGAAAATGATACTACAGGGTATAATAGATTTAATCTTTTTGGATTAAAAGTATGGTCACCAATGTGTATTTCTGGCAGACTTATAGTGAAGAGACTAAAAACTTAACCATTAAAATCAAATTCTATGGCTCTATTGCTTATTTACTCTGTGACTTTCAGAAAGTTTTGCAATAACATTGACCTTGGTCTCCTCGTCTGTAACATAAGGATACTCATGATATGTATCATAGTTTATTATTATGAGCAGTAGGCAAGATAGTCTGTGTAATGCATTTCAGAGACTTCCTGGCGTATAGTAAGAGCTCAAAACCATTGACTGTGGTTGCAAAACAACAACAATAATCTCTCTGCTTTTGTCGATCATACCATTCACAAAGCATTCTAGCATATGCAGTAGAACCCTCACCTGTGGTTCTCCTCGCTCCTGCAGTCAACTGTAGTCTGAAAATATTAAAGGAAAATTCCATGAACAAACAATTCATGAGTTTTAAATCACTTTGATTATAATATATTGTTGTGATTATTCTTAATCTCTTGCTATGCCTAATGTATAAATTAAATACCAGCACAAATATATATTTATAGGGAAAAAACATAGTATATAGAGTTCAGTACTATTCATACTTTCTAACATCTACTGGGGAACCTTGGAATACATTAAACTTGAGTCAGTTCTGTGAGATTGTTTTCCTCTTCCCTCTGTCCTTCATTACTTTTCGGAGAGACACATTGTGTCTTGGACCGGACGTTGAATGTTCATGAAGTCTCTAAGCTGAGATTGGACCTCACACCAGCTCTAGTTCTTTTTCACTGTTGGTATTGACAGTACCAGGAAGTAAGTGTTACATTCCAGTGGTAAAGAAAAACTGTCCTTAAATAATGGAACTTGCAGAGCTACGCCCATAGCGATGTGTCTCAGTGTAGAACTGCCTGCCTACTATTGGGCAGAGCTGTGTACAGGTGCTTGTTTTCAAGTTTTTAGGAACTTTGCAGTTTGACTATGTTAAAATGAACAAGCCCATAGGTTGCTACGGTTACTGTATCTCTGGGTTTAAACACTAACTGCTTATAGGGATGAGCACTTGTGGCAGAAAAATGTCATAAATGGAGAAGTTTGGGGATCAGAAGCCATGTGGTGATTCCTGAGGATGGGAGTAAATTGTGGAGATGTTTCCTATTATACCTAAAGTCTCTACACTCAAGTGAGTAGTAAGTTAGTGTTTCTATCACTCAAGGTACAAATGACTGCAAAGTACCTCCTTTCCTGTGTCCCTCCCATTTCTTCCAGGAGCTGACAATAAGGATTAGAGAATATTCATGCTAATGGGTTGAAGAAGTCGACCATGTGTTGGGAGGTCCTTTGTATAGGTGCCATTTATAAACCACAGTGACAATACTCAGGCTTACTGAGTGCTCAGCCAGAGCCATACATAAATGTGTTTGTTCCTCACAACCACTCTGTAAGGTTGACAGAGTTTACTGATGAAGAAACTGAGGCAGAGGAGTTGAATAACTTGTGCAAAGTCACAGAGGTAGTAACCAGCAGAGGTGAGATCTGAACTCAAGCACTCTTGACCAGAGTTTACTTTCCTCCCCACTGTTATGTGTTATGTGTCTGGTTTGTGTCTAGAAGTCCCCCCAAAGCCTCATGTGGCAAGAAGTAGCTGGATCTAGAGTGTGTGATTACTAAATTAGTCCACTAATTGGTTTGGCATAGTTCTGCTGGGATCAAGGATGTGATGCTAGGATTAAGGGTATTAGGATTAAGTGTGGGAATACCGCCCACCCTGAAGCCAGGTAGCCTGGATAAAATATAAAATACTGGAAGAACCTGGTGAGCCTGCCCCACCCCCCACCCCCGCCGCTTGCTTGCATTCCTTGCTTACCTGGCTGTGTCCTGCCTGTCTGCCATGCCATCCTGCTTCGGACCCAGCTGATTGTGGACTGAAAGCTCTACAAACTGTGAGCCAAATAAATCTTTCTTCCCCTAACTTTGTGTATCTAGTATTTTGTCCCAGCAATGAGAGAAAAGTAACTAAGACACCCACCAATAAGTTACAGGGAAATATGGAGAATCCATCACTGAGCGAAGAGGCCACAGGACAGGTGAGTTTGGAGAGCAGGAAGAGAGAATGCTGCCTAGAGACAGTAGACTCCGGTGAGGGGCCTTGGGAGGGTCCTCCCTGCAGTGGAGCAAGGGGCGCTCATTACAGTCAGCCCTCCATGTCTGTGTGTCCCACATCCATGGATTCAAATGACTGAGAATTGAAAATATTGGAGAAAAATAATTTCATCTATACTAACGCAGACATGTTTCTTCTCATTATTTCAAAAACAATACAGAACAAAAACTTTTACGTAGCATTTGCATTGTATTAGGTATCTTAAATAATCTAGAGATAATTTCATGTATAAGGATGTCCATAAGTTCTGTGTGAATATGATCTCATTTTATATAAAGGACTGGAGCATCTGAGGATTTGAGGCCAATGACAAATGGATCTTGGTATGTAGGGAGCCAAACTGAGACAAAAGGTCCTGTGGATAATCTTTATCTAGTCCCCGGTTTAGCCAAGGGCCAGCCCTAACTAAATGAATTAAAGGTTCAGCAGAAAGAAGGTCTTTTGTAAAGTGTGCTTCTCTGATTTACTGACTCCATGGGGAATTATTAACCCAAGTGCAGTGATAGAGTGAGAGTAATTGTTTCTACTTAGGAAAGCACCAGAGTCTAAATTGCTGGGTGCATATAAGTCTGTTCTTGTGAGATCGTGGGGCTCACCAGGCTGGTTCCTGGCTACCTTGCTTGGGGAACTGGCTGTGGACTGGCCAGGAATTCACATCTCATTCATGGAGCTTAAGTAAGGATTTGCTCCCGAATGCTCCGGCCGGAGGTTTGTTTCTTTGGTACTCAAGGCTTACAAGAGCAAAACTGGGAAGGAAGATGTAATCAGCTTTCTCCTTGCTGAGACACAATACATGGTGGCCACAGCTTAAAGGAGGAAGAGACGTTCATTCTTGATAGTTCCATACGGTCTTTCAACCTACACGCTTCAGTGCCTCAAAGGTCCACATTACCATTGTGTGTGTGTGTGTGTGTGTGTGTGTGTGTCTGTGTGTCTGTGTGCATGGAGAGAGAGAGAGAGACAGAGAGAGAGGGAGGGAGAGAGGGAGGGAGAGAGAATCTTTCGGAACCTCCTTCTCCTCCTGGAGTTGTCACCTTCCTACGCTGGCAGTGCCCTTATGATCACTCGTCGTTGGTGATTTTCTGTCTTCTACTGTGTTACTGCAGAGGCACAGCAGCCTGATTGCCCATTGTCCCTTCACTGTGCCGCATACACCTGCTGGTTCTGATGGAGAGAATATACACAGATAAGTGCTTCATTTACACATGACAAATGCAAGTTCAATTTTTATCCCAAGGAGCATATTTTTATTTTAAAAGACAATGCTTGAGGCCGTGGTACTTTACTTTGAAGAAGTGAAGCCAGAATGGTAGAATTGTATGTAAAGGAGGAGACAGGTGTTGAGACTATTCTAAACAAGCAAGTAAAATTGTGAGCTCTTTGCTAGAAATTTCTATATTGTGTTTTTATAGTAAACCTGCTTATAAGTGATGCTCCTCTTGGCCCCCATGAATGTAGAGACACTGGTCAGCTCTCTGCTGAGCTGAGGATTTTTGTCATGGATGTCAGGTACATGTGCCCTAGAGAAAAGATAGAAGAGTTGGAGAGGTGGGCTTGAGAGAGGCTGTATAATTTTAATTGAGCAATATTTCTTCTTTAAATGGGGTCATGGATAATTCAACTAACTGGCTTTTGATTGCTCTTCTTAGTGGATAGATTCTATATAATTAACGTGTGGATTCTTTGAATCCCCAGTGTCACAAACCATCTTGTTAGGATGGATGGCTCAACTTGATCCCACAGTGGTTTGATATAGGTTCATATTTGTACCATCCATATGTTCTTAAGAATATGTTACATTCTCTCTCTCTTTTCTCTCTCTGTCTCTCAGTCTTTTTCTCAGCTTTGTTTATGTGGAGCTAATAACTGCAGAAAGTTAATATATGCTTAAGCTGAGTGCACAGGAGCCAGTAAAAATACAATGAAACTCTTCCCAGTAGAAAGCTCCATGGCATTCCATGTGTGAATCTGTCTTCTCATCATGGACGCGCAGACGGTATATATCAGAGTTTGAAAGGGACATTTATTAAGTCTCGGGTTGAGAGTTGTGTTTTGCATCTTTATCATGAAAATGACATAAACTTTTTCGAAAAAGATGGTGTTTGATAAATTTCTCTGTATAGTGTTTTTCTATCAAGAATTCTACATTTAATTCAGTTCGTATGTCTCAAGGAGAATGGGAAACGCAGAAGTCCTGAGAAACAGGATTAAATTCAGCAGCATGGAGTAGTTTTTCTCTGAGAGCAGCTAAGAGACAATGAGAATTAGTGTAGGGATACAAGGTCTGACTAGGAATACCATTTACATCAACAAAACTAGAAAGGGTCCAAGCATGACAGGGACTCAGATACTTTTGCTGAGGGAGGCGGCTCCAACTCAGTTTCAGCCAGTTGCCGCTGTATGGGGATTCAAGCTCAGTGTGGTGGTTCTGTACAAATATTTTCAGAAGATGCCAGAAATACAGTTAAACAAGCCAAATTTTCTCTCATGTAAAATAATGTACAGCCTGTCAAAGACTATTTCGTGACTTCTGGAGAATAATATATTCTGCAGAAATCAACATTAACAAATAAGCAGCAAATACCAAGCATCACCGAAAGTTTTCATCCAAGTCTAGCTCAAATCAAATCAGCAAGGCATTAATGGCTTTCTCTGTGTATTTAAGAGCCTCAGTCTCTTCCTGACATCGGGATCCCTTATCCTCTGCCGGCTACGCCTAAGAGTGGAGGAAGATATTTCAATTTGGAAGCTCACAAAGCAATTACGCAGTTGAAGGAATGAGTTGTTGAGTCTTACGTGATAAGCCAAGGCGGAGGTGTTTATTGTCTAGTGGGTGGCTGCCAACTCAACTGCCCACAGAGATCAGGCAAGCAACCTAAAAAGAAAAGTGATTTTGGAGCGGGGACCACCATATCCAAATAAAAATCCAGCTTGGCTCCAGTGGGTGACTGCCGCGTCTGAACACAGTGCCAGCATTGCCTGTGAGAAGTTTGAAATCTGGGATTTTATTTCTAAGTTAGGGTTTTTAAACGTAGGCAGCAAACTCACATTAAAAAGAAAAGTGTGACTCAAAGCTTATTTGGAAGTGCGTATGTAAAACAAACTCGGAGCTGCTGGGTGGTGGGGCTGGGTTACCTGTCCCCAGTCACTGAAGCTGTGCGTCCCGTCTGGAGGCGAGGAGGGTCTCTCAGAGTCTTTTAAATATTCCTGCTCCCAGTGATAGGAAACCACTGAAGAGACAATGCATTTGGGATGCACTGTGACCAGAGATATCTTTTAAAAATGTGTGCACATGGACAGGAAGTAGAAAATGATGGTGGTTTTGGAGAAGAGAGAGGTGAATTTTTTTCTAAATTGCATTTTTTCTAAATTTCCTTACATTGCATAAGGAAAATGTAAAATTTTTTATTAGTGAGCTGTTGATGAAAACGATCTTTTAAAATTTCTGTGATCATGCCACCGATAGGAATACCTGGTATTTTTGTCCTGCTCAAATGCAATTGGCTTGAAATATCAGTTAGGCTCACTGCAGGCTTCTCTGTCGCTGCAGCCAGCAGACCTGCGGCTGGATCAGTGTCCTCGGTACTTCCATAAAGAAGCGCCTATATTGTGGTGTCATGTACTTTAAACACAATATTTTACTATGGTTTTATGTTCGATCTTTTCTTTATTTATTTGTTGTACTGGGGAGCGAGTCCAGGGACTTTACTCTGAGCTCTATCCCTAGTGCCGTTTTATATTATTTTTTTTTTATTTTGAGATTGCGAAGTTGCTAAATTCTGAAGTTGCCCATTCCTGGTTTGAACTTGCAATCCTCCTGCCTCAGCCTCTGAGAGTGTGGGATTAAGGGCATGCACCACCAAGCCTGGTCACCTATATTTTATTTGAAGGTTTATGAACCTTTTTCTGGGAGAGGATCCATTGGCTTCACCAGACCACGGAAGTGGTCCATGGCACAAGAGTGAAGAGGCTTGCTCTAAGTCAGTGTAGCAGTAATAAAAGCTTCACATAAACCCAAAGACACAAGAATTGCCCTTCTTTCTGAAGCTTTCTTTGGGTAAGGACTTCTTGCCTTTCCAATCCTAGTTTCCTAGGGCTCATGGGCATTTCAGAGTAGCAGCCGTTATCATTTACTGCTCTGAAACAGAGGGAAAACTAAACTTAAAAATCAGGATTTTTAAAAATGAAAGCCAAATATATAAAAACAGAGTGGAAATGGGAGAGAACTGGCTGAGTATTGCTGTGTGGTTGAATGTGTAGCTATCTGACCTGTAGAGGTAACTGTAGAAGTCAGTGGGAAAAAAAATAGCCAAATGAGTATGTGAAAATCAGCTAGGAGTATATTTGTCAAAAAGAAAAAGCAAAATAAAAAGAAGTAGGTGGAGATCTGGAAGGATTCTCTTTGTTGCCCCACCCACTCGCCCATCACTCCCAGCATTGGGGATTGAACCTCGGGCCTTCACATTAAGCTACATCCTCAGGCCCCCTCGTAACTTTTTTTTTTGCAAGTAGAGTCTCAATAATTTGCTGAACTGCCCACACTGGGCTGCAATTTGCAATCTGCTGCAGCTGCCTGAGTGCTAGGATTACAGGTGTGCACCACTACGCCCCGCTTCTTAGATCTTTTAGAAAAAGTATCTCCTGCAGATTTTTTTAACCTGACTGGTGGTGAAAGGACAGTTCCCATCGCCTAGGGAAAAGCTCTGGCTGTGACCAAATTACTTCTGAATTTGCTGTTATTTAAATGCAGTTTCTCGTATTTATTAAAATGAACCGACAGTCATATTAAAATTGAAAACGAGCAGTTGCACATGCAAATTATTTCTAAAGTTCAACTGCTGCTAAATGAGACGCAGTGCTCCTAAACTTAGAAATGCTTACCATAAATTATGACCTAATTAACATTTGCATGGTAATCCGGACTTCCTACAGCTTATTCTGCTAATTAACACATGACAAATGAGCACATATTAATATTTTATTGTCACATAACTTGTTCAAGAAAGCTTCTTAATTCCTCGGAAAACATTTTGTGTTTTGTGTATTTTTTTTTCCTTTTTCTGTCATTTTCTGCCTGAGAAGTCTACAGTTGTGATTTTTGCCATTATATACTTTCAATGATAAAATTGTTTCATGTTGTAAATTTAATAAGATCGAGTAGATGAATGTTCTAGCACTCTGTTTTCATTTAAACTCTCCTCTTTCTGAGACATATCTTTTGAAGAAAATAAATAATTGCCTACTTCTTGGTTTCTCATCACTTTCCATGGTGGGTGTTCAGATATATCCCAGAGTTATGGCTAAACCAAAAACCATCAAGGACAGCAGCATCCTGGGAAAGGCTATATGGATTTTGTACTTGCAAGTTATTTCCTGTTGATTGTGAAGTCAGTTAGTTTGCATAATCTATTATCCGAATTGCCACAGCTCTCAAATTCAGCAGAGAGATCCGAATACTTCTGCCTTTACCAGGGTTGGAGAGCACCTACCTCTGTGTGTCCATTGTAACGATTTTCCACTCTCTATACTTGTTTTTCAGCTTTAATTTGCTCCCTTGGTATGTTGAAGGAGTTTTGTTTTGCTTTGTTTTACATGGGACTTTCCTATAATAATTCCAAAGTTCATTTTTATCTAATCACATAAATCTATCTGTGATCTTGGAGCTCTGGGAAAACATAAAGGCATCTAATCATTTCTCAGCCTTTTGGCTAAGATCAAGTGTAAAGGCATCTAATGAGCACTTGAGAAGATCCAAGTGAATTTTCTCTATGTCTAAAGATGCTATTGAGATTATTGAGCTAAATTTCTGGCCTAATGCTTGAATCTTGTTCTCAGCCTCCCAAATCTATTGCTATCAATCCCTTTCTACTTAGAATTTGCAGGAGAACCTATGAAAGTGCTGGAGAGTACAAATTGTGAGTGGAGATATATATGACTGTTTCATTTAATCTATTAGAAATTGGCATGCATTTGTATATATAAAGATGTAGATACAGATATAACCTCCCTTATATCTGTATGTGCATATTCATATTTATCTATTTCCTTATTTGTATTAGCACCAAACTGCAAACAACTCAGATGTTCATCACTATATGGATGAAAGTAAATTGTGGCCATAATTTATGGGAATTCTTGAATGTTAGCATCTAATGACATATTACTCAACAATAAAAAAATAAACTGTTGGTATATGCAAAAACATGCGTGAATATCAAGATAATTATGCCAGATAAAATGTGTACATAGTTTATAATTTCACTTATATAAACTAGGACGTACAAATAAAAATGTTAGAAAGTAGATTAATGGTTATTTGTAAGGAGGTTGGACAGAGAGATTATTAAGGGCAGGAGGAAATTATCTGGACTGTGGTATTAGTTTTACAAGTGTGCACATTCATCAAACCTTATTAAATTACATACTAAATATTTGCACATTATTATGTGTTCATAAAGCTTTGTATGTGTGTGCTTGTGTGTGTGCATACACTTCCTTTTTTGCCAATATAGAACGTTAGCTCTGTGAGAGCAGATAAAGTTATCTTTGGGCTACTATTATATTCCTAGTTTCTAGAATGATGCTTGGGACATAGTGGGTGCTCGATAAATATTTGTTTAAGGAGTAAATAAATGATAGTTTTCTATAGATAAAAACTAATATTCTATTTCTTGTTCTGAATTTATTTCTGGCTAAAAATTGTCACCATTGTTACTCTCTGGACAGAGCAGAAATGATATGTGAGCCAGATGGTTCTAGAAAATGTAATAAATAATCCCAGGTTGCAAAGGGCTGAGCAGCACCCTGCTCACATACAAAGTCAGCAGATAGACTGAAACACTGACACTAGATTAGCCAAATATTTCATAGGGAGAGCTGACCACACAGACTTAACTCCTGGTTTTCAGGAGATAAAACTTTTAGTTGATTCTGGGAATATGGTAAGAGTATAAAAAGGCATCAGGAGGTTACAGTAAACTGAGGCAAGACAACGCATGACTGAGTGCTGATGAATTTAGGGCAGAGAGGAAGATAAACGATTCTGAGGAAAGAACTAGTGGAAGGGATTTCTGGGGTGTTGGTAGAATGATGCATTTGGCCCTCTGTCAGGGTGGAATAGTGACAAGATTTCTTGTGACACAGGGATTTTGAAAAGCAATAAAATAAAAAACAGTTAATGCTATGGAGACTTCGACATGTGACAAGACGGGCAACTCATCATTGAATAACTAGGAAATAGACTTGTTGGATTTGATTTGGGAAAAGTGGTATTCAGTCGCATAGTAAAATCAATTATCTCCATAAGAGTTGCAAGGATTTGAGTTTGAAGGTCAACAGTGAAATTATTTTTCTTTCCATTATTCTTAAACCTACTTCCTTGTGACCGCCATGTTTTGGTCCTTGCTTTGCATTCTGTAGCCATCCTAAATTTGTCTAACATAAGAATTTGCATGTTTAATTGTTGCAGAATATTTTTATGATCTTCTTAATTTTCTCCAGGACAGGTATACACAATTTTTCATCCATTCTTCATAACATATATTCATATTCTTTCACTAACCTTCCTGATACTACTTTCTCATCTCATACTCCCTTATTTGCCATGAGCAATTAAATTTCAATTAAAAGTTTAATATCTTTCACCTTACAAGACTGGAGGTCCAATGAGAGTATGGAATGTGGTTATCATGTTCATTTTTATTAACAACATTTAGAAAAAATATTATTGCATTGTCTGGGCTCTCAGAGGATATTTGCCAAAAAACTGAATTAATAAGTAGGTCATTGTCTACTGGACATGAAATTGGACCCAATTCCCGAGTTACTGACTATCTTTTACAAAAAAAGCACTACCACGCTTCATTTGGAATATTGTACTTCTGTTAGTATATGGCAAATGTGTTCATATTTTTATAGTACATTTTTGAAATGATAGTCAGTTTACTGTCGACTATTTTTTGCTAGTTTACATTTTGAAATTGTGGCAGGTTTAAGTTCTTAAATGTCCTTCAAATGGGCTGCGCCAGGCTGTTTTTCTTATCTTCTGTTGGGATACTAAACTACAGGGCTTCTAGAGCCCACAGAAGCATTCAGATTTAGGAAGTAACAAGGCGCCTGACACATGACAGGCGCTTATTTTGTGTCGTCATTGCAAGTTTGCAATTTATTACTTTTACTTGTAAACTGCTGCACATTGTGATTACTTGAGCCAAGTCCCTTCTCTCTCCCCCTCTGCTTCCTTACTTCTCCCCGCCCTTCCTTCCTTCCTTCCTGCCTCCATTCTTCTTTCTACTCATCAAGTATTTATTACTTGTTCTGTGCTAGTTCTGATAACAAGATTTGTGGGGGACTTCTGTCTGCGCTACACAGGGATGGCAGAAAGACACACACATAAACACACAATATAATTAGAGAGGACAATTCTAATAAAGGAACTATGAGATGCTTAAATGAAACTGTGCTGAAAGGTGTGGCTACGGCCTTGTGTCCCGCATCATGGTTCTGACTGCTTGCTTTGGCATTTGCCATCTTTGCCATTCCTATGGTGACAGTGCTGCAGGTCACCTAGCTCTGGACATTGGTGGCTGGAGATTCGGAATCAATGCACATGAAGCCAGAACTTCCAGCTTAAATAACTCAGATCAACAGTCAGATGACATATAAATTAAATAGCTCTTTTCAGGAAGTGATGCATAGAAAGTCAGAAAGATGAGAAGAAGCAGGATTTTGAAGTCATCCAATGCGATGACGAAGATGTCCTGTTGCCTACAAAGGACTTGACTGTGATTCTCATGATGCTAACCTTATTGTAGATCTTCTTTTCCAGAGTCAGACACTTCTTTCTCGCTCAGGCAGATCCCTTTTGTTTATGTTGGCTGGCTGTTTCTGCTGTCCTAAGGCCTGGGACTTCATAGTATGATAGTGCAGATGACTCTCAGCCTTTAAATCTTTAATCATCCTAATTCCTGTACTTGGGGTCATGTTACTTAAGTAGGCGCCACTCTTCTCAGGAACAGAGCTGCTCAAATAAAAATACATCTGTGTTTTTTCTTCCCCTGTGGTTTACCTAAAACAAACCCCAAAGAACATGGAACTGGAAACCACAAACTTCTTATTTCCTTCAAAATTATTCTTTGTCTGATTAAAAAAGACCTCGTATGTTATAAATCTAGTAGTATGGCTTGTTGTTTCTTCTTTTCTACCTTATAGAAAAGTTGTTAGATCTTGTTTACTCTTTCTGTATCAAACAGTAAAAAAGAACTGCCATAAAAATAGTAGGGGCAAATAATTTGAGCATTTACTGTGCTATGTGAGACTAAGCACCGCACATACACTACCAGCTTCTCTTCCCTATTGTTTATGTGGACTCTACTCTAGGGGTAGTCAGTAGTACAGAATGCTACTGTAGTACAGTAAATGTGGAGTGAGGTACAAGCCTCTGCATTTCTGGGATAGTTTTGAGAGAAGGAGTAACTTGAACTGTGCAGTTTTCAACACATATACTAGAATATTCTATCAAAGACGTTGCTGGGTCTGTATTTTGTGAAATGATGGTGTGTATGTCCCATACCAGATAAATTCCTGGGATGAAAGTCAAGCAGGCTGGGCTGCCAGTAACTCTGTCTCAACAGCAGAGTAAGTGAAGTGATGGTGGAAGTCAGGGAAGGCCCCCGGGAGGAGGTGTGACCCGCTGGTTTATAGCAGAACACTCCAGCCCAGAAGGCTGAGTTCCCATGATAACTGCACCCATTGGTAGTTGTGTGACTTGGCTTTTTTATGCTTTGGTTTCCCATCTGTAAACTAAGAATAGAAGTAATACTTCCATCATTTACTCATTGCAAGAATGAAGTAAGTTAATATCTTTAATTTGTTTAGAACATGGCCTGAAACATTGTGATTTCTGTTTAATATTCACTCTCATTTTATTTTTGTTCCTGGAGGGTATAATCCTTAAAATGAGGCTTTTCAAGCACAAGGAAAAGCCAGCCAGGTGAGTGAGCAGATGTAGTAATAGCAGGAGGCTTTTGCAGCACAGCAGATATCATGGGCAAAAGAAACAGCTTCATGCTGTTGAAGGATAATGCATGCGATAGGAGGCTAGAGAAGTAGGTCGAGGTCAGGACTCAGAGGTCCTTAAGTTCTATATCATGAGTTCTTAAAGTGATGGGGAGCCATTAACAGGAAAGGGTGTTGTTTCAGCTGTCATTATGGGGAATATGGAGAACATAGACCAAAGGGACAGAAGACTAGAGCTCTGTAACTAGTTAGAGGGACCTACAGGGGTCCAGGTGTCAGGTGGTGTGGAGAGAGAACAGGGATGGTGCCTCATTCTATTTTCTGTTGCTATAACAAAATCCTTGAGACTGGATCACTCATCAAGACTCAAAGTTTATTTGGCTCATGGTTCTGGAGGTTAACTCCAAGAGCATAGCTTAGGACCTTCTTGGCATGTGGTGAGGGCCTTCTCATCACATTGTGATTTAGCAAAGGGCATCATAGGACAAGACCTATGATGCTAGGGGTGCCAGCTCGGGTCTCTCTTCTTGTGAAGCCACTAACGACATCGTGGGGGCTCCACCTTCAGGACCTTGTCTATTCCTAAATACCCAAAGGGCCCACCTCCATATACCATTCATATATGAATTTAGGGATTAAGTTTCCAACATATGAAATGCGAGGGGTGGCGGGGAGGCACCTTCCAACAATGGTAGATGGAGAGAAGGACAATTAACATATGTTTACGAGATAAAATTGACGGGTCTGGATATGGCAGAGAAGATATGAAGAAAAGAGAAAAGAGGGAGACAAAGAACTGGATTTTGGTCTTGGAATTAGAAAAGTGACAGTGACCATGAGATAAAGCAGAAGAAATTTGCAAAGATTTATTGAGTTTTAGACTGTGGTGTTTGTGGTACCCATGAAATGTTCCCAGAGAGATGTCTCCATGCAACTGGACAGTATAGTCCTAAAGCTGAGTAATGACTGTTGTCTGATGTTTGAAACAAGTGACCTAATATATACAGAGAAAACTCTGGTAAACTGCAAAGAACCGCCACCCATGGAAGGCACCCAAAGCGTTGTTAATTTGTTCATACAGTTTTTCAACATTAATAAGGTTGTGTTAGAATATAAAAAAGAAATCTCCAGTGAAATTTCTCTGAACAAGAAAAATTTGCTCTTTCTCTGGCTCACTAGAATGATTTCTGAAGAGAAAATACAGTGTGCTATGGCCTGCACTTGAATTGCAGACTTCCAAAGGAAATTTCTAGTCAGGGAATTGTTTTTCTTGGTTAATTAGAAAAATAAGTAGATCACAAAAAAAGTCCTCCTTACGGTCTGCTTTTCTACTTGTTGTGGGCTTCTTAGAGGATTACTTACAGCTACATCTTTACTATAAGAAGACACTTCTGTAGATTTACAGGATGTTCCAGTTAGAAGAAATATGACATTTTATTATATGTAAGAAAAGGAGGTCCCAGAAGGCTGAGTGATTTATTTCCAATTTTACCTCAGATCCATGACAGAACCAGACAATCACAGCAAGGTCTACTAGGTGGAATAAGTCGGCTTCTCTAGCGCTCCATGCAGATTCTCATTTTTCAATACCAGAAATATGTCTTCCTCTTTTCTTTTCTTTTTACTTTGTAGCTAAAGAGAACATAGAAATATGAACAAATATAGCCTTACTGGTGTGACCATATTTTCTTGGAAAGCTCTCCTCAGCAACACATAGCATACCATTTTTAAACCATCCAATAAAATTGGTTAGGAAAGTCTCTTAAAAGTTAGATGTTTCCATACTTAAAAAACAAATGTCACATCCCTAGACACAATCATATCCATGGTAGAAGCAATTGTACTGCTGGCTACAGTATACAGGTAGGGGTAAAAATACTGACGGAGATGGTGTCAATAGTGATTTTGCCTATTTAGCGAATGTTTTCTATGTGCCAGAAACTGTATACATTCAAGGCTGTGCAAAAGTTTAATTGAAAACGCTGATACTCAAGTTCAAATTTGTAAGACAACATCCCTGTGCAACCATTTCCTGTTACATGACCTCAAACAAATACTTACGCTTTTGAGGTGTCAGTTTCCCACTGGTAAAATAAGGAAGATAAAAGTGCTTACATTAAAGAGATATGATGAGGCTAAGTTGAAAATAATATATGTAAGGCTTGTGTATCATCAGATTTCCATCGCTGGGGTAAAATACCCAACACCCACAAATTAGAGGAGCAGAGGTTTAGTTTAGATCTTGCTTTCAGAAGTCTCAGTCCACGCACGGTCAGCAAGGCTGAAACAGCATGGTGAAAAGGTGTGGTGGAGAAAGGCTGCTCAACCCAGGTCAGTAAAGAGAAGTAAAGAGAGAAGGGGAAGAAGAGAGAAACTGGGACAAGAATAGACCCCTACAAGGCAAACTCCTAGTGACCCATCTCTAACCACGTCCCACCTTCTAGCAGCACCTTTAGCTAGGAACTCATCAGTAGATTAATCAGCTTCTAGAATCTCTATGCGGAACACATGAAGCCTTTGGGGAACATTTTAGGTCTAAACCAAAACAGCTTGTAACTCTGACTCTGTATGAAAGGGTTATTACCCCCATCTTACATATTAGAAAACTGAGACTCGGGAGGTGATATATTAATAATAAGGGTTCTACAGTATCTCTGAAATATAAACCAAGTCTACCTGACTGCTGAACTTATAACTACCATAGACATTTTCTTTGGGTAAATTGCTTCAATTTCAAATCTTGAAAACTGCTTCTTGAAAACATCTTAGTTAGGCATCTTTTTATATGCCATCCCAGGAAAGTTTTCAACACATACAGTGTTTTATTTCTGAGTACCCTGGATTCATTGCAGCAAGATGCATCTGTTATAGCATTACTCCCCGGAACTCTGGGTAATTGGCCTTTCCTAGGAAACTGACAGTTGAAAGGTGCACATTTGATATGACTTCCAAACAAAGTAGAATCACTGAAGATTGATCCAGGGTTAATAAATATTGTTATTAGAACCATATTATTTAAAAGTATGAATCTGTTTTCTATGCAGAATACTGCATTGGAACTAGTCACAGATGGGTCCTGCTTTATATTGGCTGCGCAGTTATTGCCTGCCAACATGGATGGATGGACTAAATGGTACTAAGGTCAACTTAGCTGCTTTTTAGTTTCTGCTGAAGTCTGGGACATCTCTGACTTTGATACTTACTCTTAGCCTAATAGTCTCTTTAGTCACCTTCAGTGAGTTTCTTTTCTACTTTTTTCCTTTTTCGTAAGCTGATTCAGAAATCAACCTGTAGTCTGTGATAAAAACATTGAAGCTCTAACAGGGACGTTACATTTAACTCTACAATGGAAAATCTACTTCGGTGGAACTATAATGAATTGTTTTTATATTACACTGTTTCAAGTCACAAGGCCTTCAACAGGGGAGTTGTTAAAGGTAAATACTGTTTTATTACACATTATGAAGAATCAGTAATTAAAGAACTACCTAAGCAAGTCAGCCTTCTCACCTATAGACATTTCCTGAGTGTCTCGAGGGGATAAAGGAATAAAGCCAGTGTCAACACTAATGCTGATGGACCAAGAAGCTTTGTCTTTCAAAGAAAACAAGTATCCATCCCAGTGATCTACAGAAAAATCACCCTCAGCAGAATTAGATGAGCATCATAGCAATGTTGAGATTTTTCCTGTTCTTGTTGTGTTGTTATTTAAGCATTCTTGGTAAAAGAGGAATGGAGAAGTTAGAACCTGAACCCAGGAGTTTTCACTCGTGGTCTAGGTGCCTTTGGGAATGACAGTTTAATTAAGCAGTCTACTAAGGGAGCCCTCAAAGAAGAACCCTGTGAGCCATAAAGGGTCTTTCCATATACTTTGTCATTCATTTATTCTTATATTTGTTCTTAAAGTAATTTTTATAACCATAATTTAAACTATAATATAAACTATTTTTGTTGTT
Organism: Hystrix cristata; assembly: GCA_004026905.1. Classification (NCBI taxonomy): domain Eukaryota; kingdom Metazoa; phylum Chordata; class Mammalia; order Rodentia; family Hystricidae; genus Hystrix; species Hystrix cristata. The sequence goes on from PVJO010005209.1 coordinate 22,476, forward strand.
TGAACACTGAAAGAATTCAAGTTTGTACCAAAGTTTATTCTGTGTCATTGGTGGTGTTGATGATTTTATTTTTCTCTTGTGCTGTATTAGTTTATATCCACCAGTTCCACTGTACAGTGAGGACCTTGAAGGTGGGAACAAATTGTATTCGTGTTGTGTTCTCAGAGACTGGCATGGTTTCAATTGTTTTTGGAAGCATCCGGAAAATGCAGGAGTGAATTCGGAGAGTTGGAAGATCAGCATTCTCAAGGCCTAGCTTGTCATTGCTCATTATGCTGCTGTTTGACATTGAGGAAGCCACTGCCCCTCTTGGTTTGTCTACTTCTCCATAAATAAGGGGGAGGTATCCTACCTGCCCTTCAGGGATGATGTAAGAATGCCTTTAACATTTAAGAGAAAATTGTTACCTTGATCTGTAAGGAATTAATATTTGATGTTAATGAAGTTCACAGCCTTCCCTTTCACTCTTTTCTTCATATTACAAGGTGGCTCAACAGCATAAAAAAACCCAAATGAAAAAGTATGAAGGCCAAGCCTTATGTAATGCACATACCAAATGAGAGAGTGTCCCTAAAATCAGAAGCCTCTATCTAGACACAGAATGTATGCTGAGCAGCAAGGAAATTAATTGAGGCACTTGACTACACCAAACCTCCAACCCAAACCTATTAATTTCTAGGTTGTTAAACATTTTAGGTGATAATCACTTTTACCTTTGCTTGAATTATCTGTATTTTAATTGCCTGTTTTCTATAGATTTTATGTGAAAATCATTTAAAATAAAATTATGCATGAAAAAGACTAGATAGGAATGTTCCAAAATGATCATTATCTGAGGGCAGTAAGATTACAGATAATTTCTTTACTCTTTCTTATTTTAAACTTGGTTGAATTTATTTCTTTTAGTGGCCTGGGACAGCATCATGGGCCCAAGTATTTGGGGCCCTGGGGAATCTGTGAATAGACATGGCAGCATCATTGAAGTGCATGGGAAATGGAGGTGAATGGGAATCATTTCTCTCCCCCAAAATGGCTTGTCCAAGCTTTTATCAGGAAACATGTTATACTGGTCACTTTTGCTGGGACAATTTACCCAACATGCATAAATTAAAATGGAGAAGCTTATTTTAGCTTATGGTTTTAGACTGTTCAGTCCATAGTTAACTGGCTCCACAGAAGAAATAGCATAGTGGAAGGTCATGGTGGAGAAAAGCTCCTCAGCTCATGGCAGCCAGGAAGCAGAGAGGGAGAAAGGAGGGAGGGGCCAGACACAAGAATCAACCCTTCTAGGTTGTGCATGCAGTGACCCACCTCTAAATAACCTTTACCCCCCAACAGAACATTCAGCTCATAACTCATCAATGAGTTCCACTGATGAGGAGGGTGCCCCCATGGTCCGATAACCTTCCAATAACCCATCTCTCAATGCATGAGACTTTAGGGGGCATTTTAGATCTAAACCATAATACACCTATTCAGAGTCTCTGGAAAGAATGCACAGTGCACAGCATTTCTTCCATCATTCCTTGATGATTTCACTTTCTGAGGAGTGACTTGTAGGGTTAGTACACAAAGGGTCACATTTTCAGCAGTACCAAGGTACATTATAGTGTCTAAATTAAACTGAACATTTTAGTAATTCTTCTGGAGATTAAATGTGACTGTGTTACTAAACATCACGGAGTTTCTTAGCAATTTGTAAAATAAGGCTCTTGATAGTTCTTATCACTCCAGACCTTTATAACAGACTGACAATCAGGATGCTGCTTCGAAACACAGAGATGCTAAGTGACTTTTTTCCTAACTCTTTTCTACTCCAGAGTGTACCTACCTGTTACAGCAATCTAAGATTTGTCAATAATTAGAATTCTCTGTAACTAACTAGCCATTTAGGGACTAAGCAAAATAAAAAAATTCTGTAGTTCAGTGGATTTTCAAAACTCCCCCAAAGTGAGGACTTTGATACTCTTCTGATACATTTCTCAGAATATCTTTCCACAACTGAGGTAGTGAGACTACAGGACAATGTACAGCCACCTCTGAACCCTCATGGTCAGCACCAACAGTCTTAGCTACCATCCTTGATCTTATTGCAAACCTGAGAAATAATACTGGTATTTGAGAAAATTAACATCTAGTACTTGATGAAATCCACCATTTTCCTTCTTGCCCTTAAGGACTTTTCTCTGTTTGTAGGAAGCACAGCCCATCTGTAAATACTTTAACTGGTCAAACACTGGCAAAAGCATGTGGAAGCAAGAATTACCTGATTTGACTAGTGGTCCGGAATGAAAACTACCTAGTCACTTGTTTTCCCTTCGCAAAGTATTGTGGGTCACAGGCACTTCTAGAATATTCTCCAGATGATTGAAAGCATTGGTCATTGGCTTCACCCAGGACAGTGTCTGACCTGTGTCAGGGATCAGTAACTGTAGAATTCAAGGTCTGCCTGGACCTTTTTGAGAAACGTGTTGTTTTCTTGGTCATCTATGACAACTTGTGTAGCTATCATGTTTCTTTTTGGCTTTTGATTTCAGCACTAGGGGCTGTGTATACATGTCTCTGCTGCCAAATTTTTGTTGTGCATCAAAACAGCATTATTATCTGTTTTCATTTATTCTCGAATCAAGATCAACCAAATATGTAAAAAGGTATTCTGACTGTAAGTTCACTTTCTGATTTCAAAATTCATATCAGAACTTTCTGATGCCATTGTTGTTGTTTTTAAAGTTCTTTATAAGCTGGGCACAGTGGCACATGCCTGTAACCCCAGCATGCTGGAAAGCTGAAGCAGGTTAATCACAAATTTGAGCTCAGTCTGGGCACCTAAGTGACTTAGTGAGACCCTGCCTGTAAATAACAAAAAAAGAAAGGACTGGGAATATAGCTCACTGTGAAGGTCCCAGCTTCAATCTCCAGTAGTTAAAAAAAAAAAAAAAAAGCCAGTCTTTTTTTTCTGCAATTAGAATTAAGAGAAAAAAAAGACTAGATATCAATACTTACTTTCTTGCTTTTAGTGTAAAGAGGGAGAGTAACTTGTTGCCAATAATAATGATTTCCAAGTTGTGAAATTCGTGTCAAAATAGCCTATTGTATTATAAACCCATTTTGTTCAGTAGCCTGGTGATCAGACATTCTTTGATGCTAACAGATAACAAAAGGCCTCAGGTAGTGTTCCCTTAAATGATTTACAAAAAGAATCTTCTCCCTTGATCAGGACTGCTGAGGTTAACGTGGTATGTTAGAGTATCATTCTCCCTGCACAATCATGGTTTTATCAAAATGAAAAGGGTCTTCAACAAGACACCCCACAAGTCCCAAGACAATAATTACATTCTTGGAACCAAAAGTCTTGCATGTTTGCAGACATTTCAGAGTCTGGCATTTGTGGCTTTTTGCGCACTATGAAATATTTATGTGTTGTTCAAATAACCCTGCTTAGTTACCATTGGATACCTACTGTCGTACGGGAATTTCATTTAGAAAGGAACTGAATCTGACTTGCAAAACCCATAAAGCTCTCATGTCCAGATACTTCAGTGTAAATCTTTTAGAGACAGTAGTAGAAAATGCTAGGAAATAGATGTTAATTTGGTTTGGAAGGTTTTTTCTTGATAATGATGCTAAAAGAAAATAATTTCTCTTGATATTTTGCCTTTGATTTGAAGGACATGAGATTGCCAGTAACATTTGACTATCTGTGCTAAATCCTTTCTAAAAGATTAATTAATGCTAATATAATTCTTTTATTAACACCAAAAACATAAAAATAGATTATTGTTAACTATCACCTAGAGAAAACATGCTAGAAAATATCCAAAGACTTAGTTTTTTTCTTCTTTTTCTTCTCCTTTTGTTCTTCCCTTCTATCTGTCCAAACATTCATGTATCCATGTATTTAAAACAATGTTATGTTAGTTATATGAAGCACGAACTTTTTGTTACTACTTTGTAATAAATCAGCAAATATTTGAATGTTTTCCATATCAGTAAATATACCTCTATTTGATGGGAATTTTATTTCATTATATAAATGTTCCATAAATTGTCTATCTAACCATTTACTATGGCACATTTATATTGTTTCTAATATTTCTCTATTACAAACATTTCTGTGATTTAAAAGCATTCATTGATTTCTTTCAATGTATTTCTCTTGAACTAATACTACGTGCCAGGTTCTAGGCCTTCAACCACACTAGGGGACAGCTCATGTTTCTGTTTTTCTGTTTTATGATAAATAATAAAACAAAATCAGTTAAATTAGTCTGGAATAACAATTGTCATTGAGACAAAAATATCTCTGGATATTATTTACCAAGACTGTTACAAGATTTCACATAAATAATAGCATGCTGTTGACCTGGAAATAATATCTACTCACAGAGCATCTGTAGCCTACATAAGTTTAACTGAGAAATGATAAAGCAGTTGTATTATCCAAAAATCTCTACAGCCACAATGAACTGATGACCTCAGGGAAAACACAGAATTTACCTTTCTGTCGATTTTAATTTTATTGATCATATGTGGTTTCGACCCATAGATTTCTACATATATCAACCAGGTAGGTGGGCACAGCAAATCCTCAATATGAAACTAGGCTCAACTCCTTATTATCTTCTTGACCTTTGGGGAGCATCACATATTCCCGAGCTTCTGTTTCCTACTCTGTAAAATGAGAACACATTGGTAGATAATTTCTTAGATTTATCAATATAGTAATTTTAAACCTGTCTATTCTTCATTATTATTTCTACTGAAAGTTAACCCAAAATGCTTGGGTGCCCTATTTTGACTATAGATTCCATCTTTCAAAAGTAAGGTAAGAGATGGGGATGACAAAACAAGCAATACCAGAACTTTGAGCTAAGGAGTGATTTGATATATAAAATTTTCAGTATTTTCGCTTTGTGTGTTTGAATACACTGTTGAAAGCCAAATGTGGCAGTGGAAAGGTCAGTTGGAAGGCTATTAAATTGACAAGGTGAGAAATTATGGTGGTGTCCCTAGAGATGGTGAGAGAATCACCTCCTGGCTGTCTTGGGAAGTAGATCTGATTAGAAATTCTAATGGCTTAGGATGTAGGTAAGAGGGAAGCTGATGTTCAGAACTTGACAGTTCTTTGACTTGAGCAAGAGGATAGGTAGTGCTTGTTGTCTGTCCAAGTGCTCTTTCCCTTTGGTATAAACAGCATTGAAGTTTTCACAGGGGTATGCAAAGTTGTTGAGGCGATGAATGAGAAGACCAGTCAGAATCTTGGTTTTACACAGTTCGGAGGCTTCACACAGTTCAGAGGCTTCACTCATCTTGGAGAAGATAATGTGTGTTTATCTGGCTAGAGGGTAGGGTATGGAGGCTATAGGAGAAAAGAAAACATTTATTTATATTAGCCATCGGATAAATGGTTATTAATTATATCTCCCAGGGAAACCCAAGCCATGACTCTGGAGTCCTGGCAAGCTTGACTGCACCGACTCCAATCTTCATGTTTGAAATGTGGTCTTGACCTTCCTTCCCTAAATGGAAATATTGACTAGTAAAGCGTGTATAGTCCTTGAGGTGATCAGAGATAATTGTTTAATAATTCAGCCAACTGTATTTACATGGTCCTTCTATGTCTGAGCCAGGCCTTGTTATGAATAAAGGATCAAATATTAAAGAGAGAAAATAGACACTCCTGGCTTGAATGACAAAATTTAGCTTAGAAACACAACCATGTTTCTCATAGAAGCTATTATATGTGTGATCGTGGAAAATGAGATTGGCAGGCTGACCTCCTCAGAGTCCCTCTTAAATACTAAGTGAATATTTGACCATTTGACCAAGACTTTGCAGTTCAGGTTAGTAGCTTGTGCTCTTCTATCCATTAAGAATTTGATCATTTATTCAGCAATCAAAGTTGTGAAGAGTAACATGAGCCAGATACCCTAATAGCTGAGAATGTCAGTGTTTATGGAGTTGATGAATGAGTTGCCATTGGTTGATAACCCAAGACTCCTTTCCAGTCCATTAAACAAACCAATCCCTGTAAGGCACATGTTTCACTTTTTAAGAATTATACATTTATTTTGAGATACTTGGATATTCACATGCATTTGTAAGAAATAACACAGACAGGTCCCGTGTCCCCTTTACCCAGTTTCTTCCAATGGTAACTTGCAAAACAATTGTATAGTGTTACAACAAAAATATTGATAATTCATTTTACATCAGTATTTGGTATCTTTAGAATTACAGGTGCAAGATTTGGAACAGTAATTGTAAAAACATTCAACAATATCTTAGCAGATGCTGTCTGTTCTGTTTTATACCATATTCTCCTCTCCAGTTGTGTCCCTCTAGGGCTGGATAGGCCCTCTGCATGTGCCCTGCAGCACTCGCACCTCCCCTTTTGTAGATTCTGCTCGCTGGTAATTTCTTATTCACTGTCAGCTTTCTTTTGTGACTATGACCTCAGAGGGGAAAATTACATCTGCTCCTCACTACTGTTTCCATGGCATCTGCTAAGCTGTCAGGCACTGAGAGAGGCTGGATGACTTTTATTTGCATGAGAGAATCAATTAATCTCCCTAGGTGAGCTAAATGCATTTCCGAGAGATTGGTCAGAGAGAAATTAGGATAGTCAGGTGATACTACTGAATATCAATGTTGGTGAGACCTTTACTTCTCTAATACCATATCTGCCTTCTTTCAAAAGGTTTTTAATCTACCAAAACAAACAAACAAAAACACCCTCTTTGTTCATATTCATGGAAAAAATATTCTTCAGTACAACCCAGTATGAGTTAAATATCAAGCAGATAACCACTAAATATCTTGAAATCAGGTCTGAAAAAAATATGTTCCAGATAGATTTCTCGAAGAAGTGTATTTTTTGTTCTTTAGTGTTGTTCTACTCAGGTGGACAATCTTTGCTGAATGTTTTTCCCTATAAAACAAACATATAAAGTATGGTTTCCCTAAACCTTCCCTGTGATCACCCAGGACACCCACATACTTTCTCTAGGAATAATGGAGCATTGATAATTGGGCATTTTATTTTAATTTTTTAGCCTTTAAAAATTTATTAGTGTATGTTTGCAGTATGCAACAGTTATGTTCATTTTGTGGAAGTGATGCATGTATATAACAAATCTAAATCATTTTCAATCCCTTTACATCCCTTTTCTATACTTCCCACTTCTCACTAATCCCCTACCTCATCTCCAAAAAATCCCATGTTCAAATCCAGTCTGAACAACTTGGCAATTTAATTGGGCATTTTAAACAGCATGGCAGGTTATCTGAAACAAATAGTCTAATGAAGAACTATACCCTTATTGCTTGCTTTGAGAACTGATGGAGTATTTTAAAAATAGTGTGTACTGACTGGCTGCCTTCTATCTACTGTTACCTGTCTGGGTCTCTGATTTGAGACCTTCCAAGATTCTTCCCTCTGCTGAATACTTTGTTCCTTTGGTACTGAGCAGCTACTTGGGACACAATCATGGGCAAGGCACATGTGGTATTTGTCTTCATAGAGCTTATTTTCTAATATAAGGTAGAGATAAAAGATCATGTGAATATACCCAGAATTGAATAGTCATCCAATCTGATAAAGTATAGTTGTACTCAACTGCTTTGAAACTTGTCAAATTTGATACTGGGAACATTTCAGTGGGAGAATTTTGTTCCCATACTCATAGTTTATTTGGTACTTGTCTTAGTTATTTTCCTCATTGCTGAGACTATATGACAGCCCAAGTTAAGGGAGGAAAGGTTTATTTCAGCTCTCAGTTTATAGAGGTTTCAGTCCAGAGTCAACTGGCTCTAAGGCAGGGTGGCATGGCAGAGAGACATCACAGAGGAGAAACAGTTCATGACAGAGCAGGCAGGCATCAACGAGTAGCAAGCAAGCCTCCCTTTCCCTTTTATCCCCTCTAGTCTACAAAGCCTTTTGGATTGTACCACCTGCACCCAGGGTGGGGCTTCCCATAACCCACATCCAGAACTATGAGAAACCAATTAGTGGACTAATCCACTACCACACACCTGTAATCCCAGTATCATATTCTTAATCTATACTCACACACTCTAGATCTAGCTACCTCTGAAAAGCCCCACCTATGACCACATGTGGCTTTGGGGGACACTTATATAGAAGCCATAACAGTACTCAATGCACAAGCTAAAACTTGTCAGTGGTACTGCCTTGTGATTCATGACCCTTTGAGTCAAATACATTTGTTTGGTATTTATCATGTTTGGTAATTATCATGCCTCATAACCACAAATGAGTGGCTGAATGAGCCTACTGAGGTGAGAAACACAGCGCAGAGGTGGAAGCCAGACTCACACAGGGAGCCAGGCTTCATGTTCTCCTGCCACACACAAACACATCAAAGAACATCAACACTACTCTGAGCGTCATAGATGAAGATGGGGATTCTGCAATCACTTCTGCACGTGGATAAAAACATGAGTATGATCAAAACTGTAAAAAGCACCAACCTGTAATGGTTACCATGAGCACCTTTTGCTTCCTTAACAATCCGTTTTTGCCTGGTGCTGTGTTCTCTTCTCCTAGGTAAGAACTGTTGATGCCCCATCATAGAATTATGCCAGCTTTCCCACTGTGTCCAATCCAGAGCAAGGTCGCATTCCCTTGAACTATCTTCTGAGTCATCAACACAAGCCCAGACTGTATAATTAACCCTTTCTAACCCTCCCCCACAACCCCACCCTACCACGGGCCTCCATAGTATAAACATGCCTTCAGTGCAACAAGTCAACACACTGAGCATTATGCAACTCGAGATGTGTTTTTATTAGTCCTTGACTGGAGAGCACAGATGAAGGAAACACAGGTCCTTTTCCTGAGACCTAAAATTTTCATCACTGATGGAACTGATGACTCAAGACTTGGGTAAAACCTACTAAAACATAAATACAGACAATGAGGAAACAGCTTGACCGATTCTAACTTGGTGTGGAAAAGGGAAAGACAGAAGGAAAGATATAGAAGCCTGTGTGATACTCTTGAGAATAAGCTGGGGAGAATAGACACCTGCGTGGGGAAAGATTTTACTTATTCAAAGAAAAGTTTTCAACCAATGAGAGATCTCTTGGGTCAAGTGGACAAGAAAGGGGGAAGAAAACAGAGTCATATACTGCCAGTAAATTCTTCCTTCTATCTCAGGTGAATCTTTTGTGGAGCTTATTAAGCACTTCTCCTCAAAGAGTACGTAGACACATCAATAAAGAAAAGAACATTTCTTCCTTCCAAGCAACAGCTCTCAGAAGTCATAAACAGGAACTCTAGATATCTGGACACCTACCAGAATTGTCATTGTACTCTCCAAACGTGCCAAAGTGAAAGCTGTTGGCTCCATGTACATAGCGAATAAGACAGTATAAACCATAATGGCTGGGCCAGTAGTGCTTTAACTAGGGATCAAGATTTACACACTACCACTCACTTACGTCATTGTCTTTAGCTGTCAAATGCTGGCTGGATAAAGCTTACTTTTAGGAATCTTATTCTGTGCTCATTTTAAACAGTCTCTTTCAGATTTGCTTGGTCCCTTTTGGATAAATATTCATTCAAATTAATAGTTGAAATTGACTTTTGAGTATGTTTATTTCCTCTCAATTTTTCTCAACATTCAAAATGGCATTGGGTTTAGAAAACAATAAAGCTTTTTGTACTGATGGTGATGGAGAAAGAAAGGCTGGAATGAGTATGCCACTGGATTGTCCCCTGGTTCTTGTTGGCCTCCACTGAGATTGTTCTTGTCCAACCTGGTTAGTGAGCATTTTTCTGAGCATGTCCCTCAAATTCATAACTCACGAAACTGTTCCTTTGCCCTAAATACTTTTCTTTCCTACTTCCCTTCTTGACTGCATAATTTGGTCTTATGGATCCTGCTGTCTCAGGAGATCCTCTTGGGTCTCAACCATATCAGGTTAAATAGATGTGCATCCCTTACCTTACCTTACTTTACCTTACGTCTTGTTTTTTTATTTCTTCCCCTTGAAGATTTGTATCCAAAGGTGGATAGGGGTGGATGAAAAGTAACCCACATTTCCAGCCTCCCTGAGAGCATTCTCTGTCTCTCACCTTAGAAGGGCACTCACACCACATTCGATCCTGGATGCTCCCTGCCAGTGGCAGAGAAACATGCTGTGGACACAGTCATCGGGCCTTTCTCTTCATGTGGGAAGGTAGTTTTTTTGGGTACACTTTTTACTCTTTTGACAGTGTTTAACTGTCAAAACTTTTCTTTTGTTATAGACTCAAAATATACCTAATTTGACAGTTGGCATGAAGCAAAGTTTTTGTTGTTCTAGCTGATGTCTGCTCTTTCTCTGAAGGACTGAACCCCGTTAGAATAGGGGAGCCCCAGGGTATCCTGATTAAAGATGAATGAAAACTACATCCATTTAATATTTTCAGAAATATTATACCTATCAAAACTCTAATTCCATCCAGTCATGATTTCCAACTTTGGTGGGTTTGTGGATGTTTAAATTATTCATCTCCTCTGAGCCAATGAATCGTTCTCTGACATGGTAAATAATTTGTCCATGTATTGAGTTTGTTGCTAACTGGCTTACTTCTTCCATTAGAATATAAGGTCCACAAGGGTAGGTTTGTTTTATCCACTGATGTATGTCTAGTGCCTGAAACACAGTTTGGATTCATAATTATTTGTTGAACGGATGGACAAAAATAGCAGACTCACCTATATCCAGATGTGACAGTTACTAAAAAGAACGTCAGATCGTGTATATAAGTGAGAAAGTGATTTGTCTATTTCTTGTTAAATGCTTAGGAAATGTCAGGTGCTTGGGCTACAACGTGGAGGAGGCCTGCACTAGTTCTCATGAAAGTAGAGAAGGAAGGAGACAATTCTTCTATTTCTGGCTCTGGCAGTTACCACCTATGCCATATTGAGCAAGTTATTTTATTAATTTTATTTATTTAATTATTTATTTGCAGTACTGGAGCTTGAATCCCCAGCTTTCACACTGAGCTACATCCTCAGCCCCTTTTATTCTTTATCTTTTTGCTAAGTGATTAAGTGTTCCAAGATGAACTGGAAATTGCAATCCTTCTGCCTTAGCCTTCCACAGTGCTGGGGTTACAACCATCCACAACCTTGCCAAGTTCTCATTAATTATTTAACCCCCATGAGCCTCAGTATTCTAATCTGTGAAATAGAATGTGGTACCTACTTGATGGTGTTTCTAGCACATCACACGTTAGTGGTCTTCCTGTTTTGCTTCCCTAGATGTCACCTGTAGAGTGACGTGAAAAGTCAGAGAAGAGAAGAGGAGGAAAAAGTAAGTGAACATAGACTTGATCCTTCACCCAATTTAGAAGCTGTTTTATCTCCTGCTGATTGGTTTTCTCTGGTTAGCAAGGACTTGTAGATTAACGGTTGGTGGTAACTGCCTCCATCACAAGAAGTAGGCTGCGACCCTCTCAGAGTCCCTTTGCTCACTTGGCCTTTGGCAAGCAGCATTCTGGTCTTTGGTTTTCAAGCCATAAAGATCTGCTTGGCTGTTTTGCAAAGTGTGTCTGCAGCTCCCTGGACACTCCTGTTCTGAGTTTGATGTAGCCCTTGGATTCCAAACTCAGCTGCTTACAAATTTTCTAGTTTCTCACATCCCATGAGGTAGACTTCCCTGATTTTGACATCAGTTCAGTTCAAATGGAAATAGGTGCCTGAGTTTCTTTTGAGTGGTCTTACCATTTTAAAATATTCTTTAAACTATTAATTTGAAAAGTAGGATTCAGAGATATTCTTGCAATGAAATAGCTTTGTCTGGTGTTATTCAAATTTATGGGGATTTAGACCTTGAAAAGCATTGTATGTTGGTCCTGGGATATAGCTTTTCCTATCTTGGGCTTAACAATTCATTATTTTTTGAAATAAGGATCCTTTTGCAATGGCAGCATGTATTTATTCTGTAGAGATTTTATCGCCACATTCCCATAATACTCATTCACAAATATTAAAAAAACTTTTAGTTCCCCAGTATCTGGGCTGAGGAAATATTTTAAGGCATTGTCCCCGCCTTTGACAAGATATGATGATGATGATGATGATGATGATGATGATGATGATGATGATACTCAGAGCAATAGTGCTAATAGGTAACACTGAAGGAGAACTTACTAGGTCACAAAAACTGTTAGGCACTCTCCACTTGTTAATTAATTTGATCATAGCAAAATTGCCTGTAAATACTTTTAGATCCCATTTTACAGATCAGGAAACTGGGTTCAGAGATGTTAAATGACTTGTCAGAATAGTAAAGCTGACTTCAAGAAATTTTCTTTACTAAAAATGCTTTGGATTTGTTATTTTATTTTGGTCTTTTAACGTAGCTGTAAATTAGGAGCATTACTAGTCAAATGAACCAGCTGAGGAAACAAATGCTCTGACAGGCTGGGTAATTTCTCCAAGGTCAGACAAACTCTAACATCAGCAGAGCTGGGATTTGGAACAACAAAACCTGTATCCTTACATTCTGGGTTAAGTTAACTCCTGTATAGTCCCTTGATGTCTAACAAAAGAGACAGTCACTGACATGGAGAATGTCTGGGTAACACACACGCGCACACACACACACACACACACACACACACACACACACACACCCTGAACTTTAAGAGAGCTGAAAGCATAAAGCACTTTTGTATGGCTTAGAAGTGAGAGAGTTTAGGAAAGTTATTCTCACAGGTCTCGGAGGAGTGCAGGCAGATGGATGGGAGGGTCTTTGAAAACGTCTCATTACTTCTGGCAGGTGTGTATCCCGGGGCGCCCTCAGCAGGTAAGATGGTGTCCGGGGATTGTGGTGAACACTTACTCTGCTTCTTCCACTGAATGTTCCCTTCTATCTACAATGTTCTCCTGTGAGTCAAGGAATTTAGTAACAGACGCTCAGGGATCTTTCTTATTAAAGCAGAAGAATCATGACTTTTGTTGCCATAAATGCATTTCCTGTCCCTGTGTTCACCAAGATCAGATCATAAGAAAAACGATCACCCATGGGGCTGGGGATTTAGCTCAGTGATTAGAGTGCTTGCCTTGCAAGCACAAGGGCCTGAGTTCGATCCCTGGCACCACAAAAACAACAACAACAACAACAACAACAAAAAAAAAAACGATCACCCAACCCACAGGCAAAGGGAACTATAACCCAGGATTGGGTCTCTTGTGAAGATAATTATAGAATCTCAGCTTCATTAACATCAGCTTTACACATGACACTTCTTTCCCCTAGTAATACTTATTTGAAACGAACACCTTTCAGCCTCCAGGCTGCAACAATTATGTTCAGGTTGAAGAGCATTTAGTTTCTACTTATGTTAGAGTAGACAAAATAAAGGATTGTCTCTGTTTGTTTTCCTTCCCCATCTGCATTTGGTTCCTCACTCACCATGCAGCACATGGATTCTAACCATTTCTCTTCTGTCCTAAAAGGAGATTTGGATGAAAAGTTTCTTCGTGTATACTTTGGGCATGTGCTCCATTGTCTTAAAGCGGTTATTTGAGGATTTGAATCTGCACAGACTTGTCTCATTCTTCATTAATGATAGGGCAGGGAGAAAGACAAACCTCTCCTCTATTTGTGTGCAATTTATAGTCTGGCATGTGGGATATTGCTATGTCCAATGCCTGACACTTAAAAACTGTTCAATAAATACTCGTTGAATGAATGTATATACAATAGAGTAAGGTTTATTAGAGAAGAATTACTAGAGAGTCATGGAATGGTACAACACTGGACTGATTTCCCCTGGGGAAGGGAATAAAAAGGCCAGGTGGAAACTCTCAGAAAGAAAATTCTCATACTGTTGTAGATCAGAGCATGGCCTCCACTGTCGGGTAAATGTGGGTTCAGAGTCGACATCCCTACTTGCTAGGAATGAAAGCACTGGCAGTTATCCCTCCCAAGCCTCAGTTTGCATGTGTGCAAAATGGGAAGTTATGCACAGGATTCTCTCAGTGATCAACCCATGTTAGGCAGTCAGTATCTGTAATTGCCATTGACTTCAAAGGATCAGTTGGGTTCTCACTGCATAAAATGTACTACCTACTGCTTCCAAATGAAACTTTGAATTGGATTCAGTGTCTTAATGGAATCATGATAGAAGTCAATAGCTGAATGCAACAAATAGAAAATAGAGCCAAAAAGTGCAACCTCCCAGCTCAAGACATTTTAAAATGTGACTTTTAAAAAATGTTTCTATTTCAGGCATCTAAATGGCTGGTATTTTCTTAAGCAGGGCAGAATTTCTACTCTGCTGAGCTGCTTTCTAACTTGTGATTTCGGATAAGCCAGTAGACCTCCCTGAGCTTTAGTTTCCAAAGACACAAAATGGAAAGAATAAAAATAAATGTTTAAGGGCACTAACTTCTCTATCTCAGCTTCTGAGAGATCTGTTTGCCTGGGGTGTTCTTCACTGGTTCATCTCTTCCTCAATACTCACTGACCACTGCTTATGTGCAGATCCTTGAGTTAGTCATATACCTTGTAGGAGCATTTGGTAGGAAAGCAAGGAGACACATACATGTGTAGGGATTCTACAGGGGAGGTTAATAAGCACTACGATACAGGAGATGGCCAGGGCAATAGAATATGTAGAAATAGGCTCTTGGCTTAGCATGGGACTTGAAGGGGAGGGAAGAGAATAAGGGATGGATCCTTTACTTTCTGGATCCCAATCCCACATTTAGTGCCTGTCACTGTCAATAGCCATGTCACAATATTCGCTACAAAGACTGGAAAATTTCCCCAGTGTCCAAGAAGCTTTTAGTTCTAGATGACCCCTGCTGCTGACATAGCCAGTTACCAGGTAGGCATCTGTCTGGAGACCGAATTCACACAGATCTCAGAGTGGATGGTTCTAGGTGGAGAAACTTGCACAGAGAGTACTAAGTGGCACTAGATTCTTCTTCTTTGAGGTGGGGGGTAGGGTCGGGCCAATTTTAAAAGCCAAGATTTTGTCAAGAAAAAAATACAATATGTACTTTAAAAAAAAACTTTTGTAACAATAAAGTTAGAGGTATTAGAGTTTCTGGTAACTTTTTGGCATTGCATCTCTGGAAGTTACATCCTGCCTTTAGATTCAGTGGTGATACTTCCTTTCCTAACCCCTGCTCTAGTTCACTGTAGGTAGAAACATCAAGGTTGATCTTAGTTCTGGGGCTAACACATCTCTTAAAGTTTAGAAAGTTGTAAACTTTCCTATGATGAAAGTTCTAAAACCACTTTCTGACTTTTTACTCTGTGCCTAGGATTTAAGAGACTGCTGTTTTACTACCATTTAATTAGCTACCTTTCAGGTAGCTATGATATTACAATTCTGCAACATCCTGGAGCTCTTTTTCTAACCATTCAATTATGTGTATAGCAAGATTTTTAAGCTATACTAATTAACAGGAGAAGCAGGTAGAAGGCTTAATGTCAGTTAAGTAATCACATGCATAGAAAGTGGGCTCTCAGTAGTTTTTCCTACACTGGAATGTGGGGACTGAGTCTCAGATCATACGCCTATAAAAAATGAGTCAACTTGTTGTTTCCTATTATGATTATGAGAAATTATTGATAAATCTTGGAGAGGGTAGGAACAATATGCTGAACTTGCAGGTGATCTCAGATGATTATTGACCTTGGCCATTTGCCAGGAGGCAAGTCACCGAACCTCTCTGATTCTTGCATTTCTCTTCAGTTAGACGTGGTCTATGCTGTCCTTAGATGCAGGCCAACTTGCCCTGGTCCATGTTTTGGGCTTCAGGGGTTGCACTCCTCCCCATGGGTTACGAATCACTGGGCCAAGGTCTGTGTCCATCCAGAACCCAAGTCCTCCCACCCACACTGTGCTCTGTGTACTGGAGACCCTGAGATTCTCAGTGCAAGTGGCCTTGAACCTGCTTTGGAATCTCACTTTCATGAACTCACCCTCTAAAGGTCAGAAAGGGTGCTAGGGTATGCTTATGTGGAGCAAGCTGAGTGTGGACGCTATAAGAGAGTAGATGAAGGGCTCTGAGCCCTCACACTCGTGTGCTCAGGCCTCTGCAGTGCAGCTGGAGCCAGGAGTGAGGGCAGGGAGAGGAGAGATGGTGGGGGGGTCTCTATTTACCCTCTTGCTTCAGGTCTTACAAGCACTGGGGCAGACTTAGTTATATAGGTCAACACCTGCTCTTTAGGAGAAAGTGCAGGGTAAACAGCAGCAGAAAGGACTGGCCTTATATATGTGAGTAAAATATGCTTAAAGGTTAAAGAGTGTGTTTAATGGTTGGTTTCCTTGTTTTCAAATATGCTTATTAACTACACATTACAGTAATTCCAGCCTTAGTGATTCATTCCTTTGGTTTGGATGTTGAATTTTTGTTGAAATGTGAATGATTTTGGAAGGCATATTGTTACATCAGTAGTATTCACTAGTAGCAATTAACATTTCTCTACACATTCATCTTGTTAGCCAGTCATTGGTTGTGAATTACTAAGTGGGAGAATTTTAGAATTCCCTGAATCTGCCAAACTATAAGCTTATCATCATCGAATAATAGTAAACACCAACAGCTAACAGTCCTGACTATTCTCTATGAGCTAGGTTCTCTCATGAGCACCTTATGTAGATCATGTCATTCAATCTTTACAGGATCTATGAGGTAGGTACTTTTTCTACTCCTACCTCACAGATGATTGAATACAAACACAGAGAGTGTGTCTTTCCCAAACCTCAAGATTAATAAGGTGCAGGGAGGGGCAGGAAACACCGTTTGGCATTTTTGTCATTGTTTCTGCAGACCTGAGGATTGAACCCAGGGTCTCACACATGCTGGGCAAGCACCCTACTACCCAACTACAACCCCAGCCCTCTCATTGACTTAAAATTCTCACTTTATATGCATGGGTCTTTTGTTAACCTAATTTACTGACATATTCTTCATGTGTCTACCATGCACTACAGGAATTTAAAGTTGCGTATTAGATCATATTGTGTGTAATAATTAATCTTTATTGCCCTATTACTATAACTGTCACTTTCTGGACTCAGTAGCCCCCTGTTCTGGTCATTAAGAGACTTGGGAGATTGCCAACATTCAGATTAAAATGTGTCTGTTGTGTTTACTTAGCTAACCACTGAAGTATTAAACTTAGGTCAAATAATTCCAATAACAGCTCTTTAAGAATTTTTACATCATTCATTGAAGTCATTATTATCTTTTCAAATATGTGTAGAATATAGAATTTTAAATGAGGAAAATACATATAAAATTATAAGACATATTAACAGAAAAAACTGATCACTTTTATATAATGGCTAAAAGTCACATTCTTAGAATATATAAAGAACTCATCTTTAAATAAAATGAATTATCTTTAATTTTAATTTATTTTTACATAATTTGCCTTCATGAATTTTCTCTTATTGAAAGGAATGAGTGTAATACTACACTTCTAAATCAGGGGTTATCGAATTGTAGCCTAGAGTCCAATCTGGCCCACAGCTTGTTTTTGCAATTTTTTTTTTTTTGTACCAGGAATCGAACTCAGGGCCTCATGCTTGTGAGGCAAGCACTCTAAGCACTGAGCTAAATGCCCAGCCCCTGCAAAAGTTTTATTAGAAGACAACCAAGCTCATTTTTTTATGTTTTACTTGTGGCTCCTTTTGCACTACAACAGCAGAGTTGTGAAGTAGTGATAGAGACTATGTGATGTGCAAAGACTGAAGTAATTTCTATCTTGTCTTTTATTTTAGAAAGACATTTGATAACCTCTGCTCTAAATAATTTATCCAAACTGAAGCACAGGTTAATACACACTCTGATAATAGCCTACAGTCCTCAATTTTTGAGATTTTCCAAATGGACAAAAATACAGTTGTACCAAAATAATCTGGGGACCCTAAAGTGCTGTACCAGTTCAAAAAATATTTTCTTTTATTGACACTTGGATTGATTTTAAAAAGATCACAAAATCAAAGTGATGTTATCTTAAGTCTATAGCTACTCTTTAAGCAAAAAATATATTTATCAGAATTTACTAAATGAAAAGAAATAGAAGGCTACAAAAATGGAAACTTTTTTAATAAAATCCAGAATTGAGTGTTCAACTTTTGCTCTGAAACAGAATTGAAATAGGAAAACATAAATACCAAAGTGCATGTGAAAAATATATTTACCTACTAAAAGAACATTTAATATTAAGAAACCCATATTCACACCTTTTCTTCACTCAACTTAGGTCCATTTGCAGAGGTTCATCTTTATACATGGAGGAAGCAAAGTAATATATTCCTACCTTGATTAGATGGTTCCAAGTTTCTTCGCAGGAAGTTGACTTTCTCTTAAATTTCAGCTGTCTCCATATACAAGCCAGGTTTAATCCTCCTGGTTATCACAGATAGATTTCTGAAGATCTGGTGGACAGGATATGAGGATCAGTTAATGGCTCAAGGGACACAGTGTAGTACGTAATGCAGCTGTCCCTTGGGAAACTTGGTGGGCCTAATCGATCACAGTATTTGGTATCCAATCTTCTATCCTCGGCTATGCCCTTTTTGAAGGCATTTTAAAAATTCCAAATGAAAGGTCTAACTTTAAAAAAAAATTACACGATGATCAAAGCAAATGTAGATTTTAAAAATGTTGCTGCAGCAATTTGAAATCTAGATGCAAAAACATTCTACCCATACTTTACATCATACACAAAGTTAGCTTTAGATTTTATACTAAAATCTAAAACTGTAAAACTCCATGAGAAGTACTGTCCAAATAGAACACTGAAAAATGATGGAAATGTTCAATAGTTTTCCTGGCCTATACAATAGACACTTGTCAATAAGTCTATTAAGCACTTGAAATATGATATGACTGGGGAACTGAGGTTTTAATTTTATTAAATTTTAATTAGTTCATATTTAAATATAAGTCACCACACATGACTGCTGTCAATTGAGTTGGACATCTGTCTGAGCTTTAGAAAAACATTACAGGAGCAAATATTTATATCTTGAGTTAGGTGAAGATTTCTTAGGATGAAATGCACAAGCAAAGGTAAACTGGAACTTATCAATAGTTAAACCTTAGCCTTTGTAAAAGACTCTGTTATAAAAATGAAAGACAGATCATTAACGAGAATATACTTAGGACCAAATACTTGGTAAAGAGCTTGTAGATAGAAGATATAAAAAAGTTTTGAAAATACTAAGAGGACAAAATGGGCAAATAATTTGAACAGATATTTCAACACAAATAGATTGAAAAACCAAATACATATAAGAAATGGTATTCAACATTATTAGTTGTTAAAGAACTTCAAATTAGAATCATAATGACATAACATTATATACCTAATATAATGGCTAAAATAAAAGAAAAATCCCTGAATTACGGCAAATCTTGGCTGGAATGTGGAGTTACTGAAGTTCTCAAATACCGATGGGGATGTAAAGTGGCAAAGACCCTTTGAAAAATAGTTTGTTAATTTCTTAAAAGGTAAAACATACTCTTGGCACAGGAACAGTGGAGCGTTATAGTCGACCTCACTCTCGAAAGCCAATTATGTACTTCTCTTTCTAGTTCCCCATTCAGTCAGGCTATGGTGGAAGCTTGAAATACTCTAAGTATGGGAATATTTACCCCACAGGAATTGTCAAACACTAAATATCAGAGGCTTTAGGGGTGGACATGGAGGAGAGTCAGTTAGGAAATGTCTACCAGTAAAACCCAACATATGGCCTGGCAATTCTAGTCCCAGAGAAATGAAAACATATGTCCATCTAGATACCTGTACATTAATGTGTATAATAGACTTGTTCATATTTTTCCCCAACCAGAAGCAACCAAAATATTTAGCCACTTGTGAGTGTCTAAACAAACTGTGGTACATGTACATAGACTACTATTCAGCAAGAAAAAAATGAGTGAATTACTGATATATGCAAAAACAACTCTCTCTCTTTCTGTGTGTGGGTGGGTGTGGGTGTCCTTGTTCTCTTTGATTTAAAAATAAACCACAAATATGAAGTAAGTTAAATATTTTTGGAGGAGCTGAATCTACCATGTTTTTCTCTAATATCTTCAGAATGACCACACTTCTTTGAGCATGAAAGGTCCTTCTGAACTCCTAGGCAGGCCTACTAATCCATCACATGGATTTCACAGATAGGCCGTACTTTTCACTGAGCTTTAAAAACCTCAGAATTCTTCCTCTCAATGAAGTTCTTGGGTGCGTGGGGGGTGGGATACTCTAACATAGCACCAATTAACAGAGTGGAGTTTAAAATTCAAATTCAAAGGCCAGAAGTCTTTTAGCACATAATTTAGTGTCTATTCCAATTTACTACTTGTGTTTTTATTGATTTTAAAGGGGCCTTTGGATGTTTCTGCCCTAGCCATTAAAGTCCTAATTCTGTTAAATACTTGCCAAGAACTAAATTATTTACTCATGCCACACCCTCATGATTCAATGTATGAATGAGGAAAGGCAGAGACTGACAAGCTGGTTGAATTTTTTTTCCTCATCGTATTATGTTCTGACATATCTGATCGAGTGCTTTCAAAAGGATTTTGCATTAGCAAAAGTAAAATCACCTTCATAGATAATTGTACAACTCTATGGGATGGATGTATCAAATAGTATATGGTAGCCTATTATTTATGTCTCCTAAAGTGCATATTTCATCTCATAAAATGCAGAAACTTTTTCACACAGGGGCTGTGAGTGCTGATTTTGAATGAGGTAAATGGCTTCAACTGAATTGTATTAAAAATGGTTTTTCTAATGCATCAATAGATCTCAAGACAAAAAATAAGGCCAAAAATGTTCATAACTTTTCTTTCTGACTGTTTAAAGCAATAAAACAAAAGATAAGGTGGTAGAAGGGTTGACTTTATTTAAGTTGTGTCATGTGTTTGGGGGTGAGGAGACGGCATGAAGATTGAAGCATTACGAAATACTCTGGCATCAGCTATTAGCTGATGGAATAAAGCTTGGGATGCACAATACTGGCCAGCGAGGGCCCTGGGATTCAGGTTTCTGTAAGTGCTCTCCAAACTAGTCACGAAGCGAGAGCAAACTAATCTAGACAGTATAAAGCTTTACAAGCATATTTGTAATTTTTGACACTTTGAAAGCAGTCATTGCTGATTAAAGATATAAAAAATGCCTAAATGAAATGACCAAAATTAGATAGGATATAATATTTAGAATTTCTGAGTAGCTTAGCTAGCCTTTTGTTATTATATAAAAAAAAGACAAAATGAGGTGTAGAAATAAAAATAATAGTCTTCACCTATTCCCAGTTTTACTCTATCAAGGTAACCGATGCACATGTGTGTATAGAGAGATGTATTTTAAAAATAAAAGCTGTATCGTATTATATATCCTTGTCTACAGTTTTTTGGGGGGTGCTGGAGATCAAACTCAGGGCCTTGAGCTTGCTAGGGAAGCACTCTACCACTGAGCTAAATCCCTAGCCCTTTTTCTACAATTTTTTCTACTAATAATTTATCATTAGTTTCTTCTATGAAAATGTACTTATCTGATCCTCTGTTAATGAATATTTAGGGTTTTCAGCTTTTCTCTATTACACTTTGAATTTTTGATAATCGATTATTAATTTGCTTCTATGTATATCTCTTATTATTACAATTGGATTTTTTGGTTGGAAAAAGAAACGGTTTCTTAGGAAGGAAACTGGGTGACAGCAAATTGGAGATTTGGAATGAGGGATAAAGAGGAAGAGAATCAGGCTGCTCTATGAAGGATGAATTTGAAACCCGTGACTGGGTTGGTGATTCGTGTGTGCTCTCCAGAGCTTTGTATTCTCAGTTTCAGCACAGGTCGACTTAGAAGCTCTTCCTCGCCCCAGTGTGTGCCTCACTTTCCTGAGTTATCTCTTTCTTTGTGTTGACTGCATTTTGTAAACAATTATGCCATTTTCAGGTATTCTTTTCCATATCAAGATAAAATAGATTGTCTCAGATTATCTTTGACTGAGGCTTGTTCAAGGAATAATGTCAGGATGGTAACTGCTATGGACAAAATCCAATGGAGTACTGCAGGAGAGAGCTGCGGAGGGAAGAGCGCTCCCAGGAAAGACGAGTGGGGGACTCTTGGGAGAAGGACGTGGGAGGTGCAGCTGTGTGACTCAGAAGAGCCAGTCCCTAGGCGTACCACACAAAATGCCTTTATGGTCAAAGGGGAACTGTGAGCACAGAGAAATGAAAGCAGGAAATAGTCACGATCATTCATAGAATAAAAATCGTTCCAATGTGTCCAAAGAGAAGGCAGAGACCAAACCATGGAGTGTCTCGAGGGCCAGGTAAGAAGTCTGGATGTTAGAAAAACAAGTTATAGAAAGGTTGTCCATGAGGAGCACAAGTTTGAACCTCACCTGGGCAACTTAGTGACTTAGTGAAACCCCCTACCTCAGGAAAAACAAGAAAGGAAGGAAGGAAGACAGAGAGAGGCAGAGAGAGAGAGAGAGAGAGAGAGAGAGAGAGAGAGAGAGAGACCTGAAGATGCAGCTCAGTGTGAAGGTTCAACCTTAACTTCAGTGGTAGAAAAACAAAACGAAACAAAAAGGTATACACAGTTCCTGACTTGTGAAGGTTCAACTTTTGATTTTTAAACTTTAAAATGGTATGAAAGTGATAGATATTCAGTGGATAGTAACTCAAATGTTGATGCGATAGCGGGTGGAGCTGTAGAATATGATCCTCTTTTGTATCTAGGCGGCAGTGGCAAGCTGCAGCTCAGTCAGTCAGGGGATGGTAACGTGGATAAACAGCTGGTCCTCTACAGTGTGCTGTGTTTCTAAACTGATGTTTGGTAGGTTAGGTGAGCTAAATGCATTTTTTTACTTATAACGCAGTCCACTGGGACATAACTCCAAGGTAAATGGAGGAGTATCTGCACTTCAAGTTCAATGGGAAGCTGTTGGAGACTTTTGAACTTCAGAGTACCATAATCTGATTTATCCAGAGCACCATAATATGATTGTCTGGCTGATTTTAAGCATTTGTTTGGTGCATAGACTAAGGAGGGGAGATAAAGAAACAACAAGACAAGGGAGGATGATATTGAGGTCATGCATTGCATACAAGTGGTCATGGACTAAGGATATATTCTGGAGGTAGAACCCACAGGACTTGCTGATGATTTGCATGTGAAATGGTATAGAGAGAAATCTTGGTCCCTTTCCAGTTTACAAGAGGAGGTACTTAGGCAGAGAAGAAATTTGACAGCTCATGGTGAAAAAAAATGGAAGGAGTTAGAGTTCAAAGCTCCTCAGTGGTGAGTTCCATTACGAACCCTTTAGATTCCTATCTGGACTTGGGAACGATGGCGCCCTGGGAATAAGCATGATCTGAAAGTAAGGCAGGCATCGTACAGATTGCATCACAGTAACCCTGATAGCTCAAACTCTAACACTGGAATTAGTACAGTACTGGATTTCTGGGGCCCCAGAT
Organism: Hystrix cristata; assembly: GCA_004026905.1. Lineage (NCBI taxonomy): Eukaryota > Metazoa > Chordata > Mammalia > Rodentia > Hystricidae > Hystrix > Hystrix cristata. Next base: position 45,962 of record PVJO010005209.1, read on the forward strand.
GCTGGCTTGAAATGAGATTGTCTTTCCTGTAGAGATACAGGATATTTCTAGAACCCACGTATTTCTACATACATTTAAAATAAAACACCTAAAACAAAATCAAAGATAGCCAAGCACATAGAAGACATAGTACGCTGCTATTTCTGGGAGCATGTTTTGGGTAGGAAGGATATACAACTAGCAGCCTTCTTAACAGAAATAATAGGAACCAAAAGAGCAGTGAGGTAACATTCCCAATTACCCAACGAAAAAGCTGCCACGCATGTATTCTATGTCCAAGAAAAGAAGACTTCAAAAAAGAAAGCAGAATGAAGATATTTATATACCAACAATGAATGACTTTGTCATTAATATTCCAATTAAAAACTAAAGAAAGTTTTACAAAGATAAGAAAAAATCATCTCAGAGAGAATGTTGAAAGATTTAGAGGGAAATAAAAGTTAATAAAATAGTAGATTATAAGTATGAACGATATGTCTAGAATTAAAATACACAATTTTAGCATATAGGTCAGGTAAATGTCAACTGTATAAAATGTACTGAGGTTCTTAAATCACTGAAGAAGCAGGTAAAAATGAAAGCAAAGTGCCAATTAACATAAGATTATGATAGGTGAAGGATGCTTGTTTTGGGCTAGGGGTGTAGCTCATTTGGTAGCTTAGCCGGGAGTGTAGCTTACGTGTGAGACATCCTGTATGTAATCCTCAGCAACACACACACACGCGCGCGCACACATGAATACATTTTTAATCTTTAGGGTAACCCCTAAATTTCACAAAAATACATTATAATCCTTACAAAGAATAGTGAAGATTAATATGACGGGGGGGAGAGAGAGAGAGAAAATAGGACGTTTCATACATGTAATAAGGTAGTCGTTTATTTAAACACAAAAATATCAATAATTGCATTGAATGCTCCATTTAAAAGCCAGTTATTTTTCACATGGTTATTTCATTAAAGGAATAAGAAAAAAATCTTCATAAAAACACTATTGATCGGATGACATCTGTTGCCTATTACAAGGAAAAGTCTGAACATTTCCACCTGCTGCATCTTGGTGTCAAAGTCACCAAAGGAAAACCACACAGCCAAGCACTAGATGGACTCCTGTGGAGAAGAGACAGACAGTGTTGCCTTCAGCAGTGCATGACTGTTCCCCATGACTAGCAGCCCATCCCAGCAAAATCCGAAAAGGGAATTACAGGAAAGGGCAAGTGTAAGGCATTCCCATTCATGAGCATAACTTTAGAAATCCTGAGCTAATATCAGCAAACCGAATCTATAACCCTCGCACCAAGTAGGGCTTGCTCAGGGTTTCAAAGTTACTTACACTTGGTTGCTTTTAAATGCAAAGCAAAATAAATGAACAAAATAATTTCAACTAGTGCGGAAAGTGTTGGATAAAATTAAATGCTATTTTATAGCTTAGAAATTTTGGGGGAATAACAAAAAGAATTTTCTTAATCTAAAACATTATATTGACCATGGGCACAAGTTTGTGTTATAGCTAATGGCTAAATATTGAACTCCATTCCCACATTGAATTCGAGACTAATATAAGAATTCCTGCTGTAAATATTATGTTGGAACATTTTATTATTGACCATGGACAGTTCTATAATACAAAAAAATTAAGATTGATGAAGAAGAAATAATATATTCATCATTGGCTGATGTTAAAATATTTAATAATATTAGGAAGGTAGCTGGGCAGGTAAATATAAAAATCAAGTAAATTCCCATATGCAAGAAATAAACGGAAAAAAATAAATTTTAACAATGCCACCCATAATGTTATGAAAATAAACAAATACTAAGAGTTTATTTATAAAATATATGAAATGTTTATATGAGGAAAATTATAAAATATTGTTTAGAGAAATTAAAAAGACTTACATATAAAATCTACTATGTTCATAGATTTGAAAGATTAATCATCAATGTATCGATTACTCTAAAATATTTTTGTAGTTCATGTTTGGTGTCAGTATCCTGAGAAGATATAGTTTTGGAAGTTGGTGAGCTTATTTTAAAATTTATAATCCTATTTTAAAACACAAAAAACTACTAATAATTAAGACATTCTTGAATGTCAACCATACAGCAGAAGCACGAATGTGTTTAGCTACTCTCATGGCTGCCTCCATGTCCTGAAAGAATTCCAGACGTTTACCTGGACTTCGGGGAAGAGCCAGAAGATTCATGGTGCCAGATTCTATGAATAAGGTAGATGAAGACTCACTGTCATATTTGTATTCAACATAAATCACCTTAAGTATTTTGAATCAATTCAGGACATTGAGGCAGCCACACACACACACACACACACACACACACACACACACACACACACACAAAACAAAACAAAAAAAACCTCACAAAAGAGCACTTCCATAACTGCTTCAGAAAGTGTCAAGAGTTATGGGATACATGTGTTCAAAACAAGGGGGAATATTTTGAGGGGAATTAGTGGCAGTATGTCTTTCACTGTAATTATTTTTTATTTTTAATTTGGGCATTAAACATACTCTTTGATCATATCTGGCATATATTTAAAAGAAACATGCATTTGGATTGTAAGAAACATAGAAGAATATTCATATTAGCATTACTTGTAGTGGTTACAAATGTGAAACAACCCAAATATGTATCAATTGTGAAATGGATAATGATATGTTCATACAATGAAACACTATATAACAAAGAAAAGAAAAAATTGTTAAGAGAAGTAACATGGTAACTATTTTTGGTGAAAGTCAGGTAGAAAGAATGCATACTCTATTATTCCAAGTATATGAAGTTAGTTTAAAAAAGAGATGGAAGTCAAGTGTATCATGATTTATACTTCATAGGAGATAAAAATATTAAAAAGTAAGGCAGTAATAACAATAAAAGTAAGTATAGTGGTTACATAAATTGGGAAAAGGGGAAGTTATACTTGAAAAGGGGCAACCAGGATCCTTCTGGAATGCCGGCAAGATTTTATTTCTTGACCTACATGGTACTTATATGACACATGCATTTGTGGTAGTTTATTAACTAGCACAATTATGTTTTGTGTGCTCCTTTAGTATATTGTATTCCACAGGGAAGATAGTAAGAGACAGAGAGGGATCATGGGAGTTTGAGAAGTAATTATGAATCTCTTGCTGAAGACACAACCAGAATGTTACTGTCTTCTGTTTTTACCACTACTCTTTTGACTATGAAGCAAAAGAATGGGTTGACCAGAGAGCTCTGAGTTCCTTTCTAGCTTTCTGGGATGTTGAGAGTTAAAGTAGAATGTTAACACAGTAGTTTGAAACATAACCTGAATCATGAGTGGTAGAATTAGTGAGAAATGACATTTGATGAACAGGTTGAGGTTTCGCTGTGATTTGAGTAGCAACCCACTTCAGCTAAGGTACACCAGAGTTTTTTGCTCCTTTCTCCAAGGTTCAGTGATGCTGAAGATGTGTCTCTGCCTCTCACATTTACACTGTCAGCAAAAAGAACAAGATGCTGATCAAAAGGTGCCTGTATCTATCACTTTATTCCCATGTGCTGCTCTCCATTTATTTATTTATTTATTTATTTATTTATTTATTTATTTGGTGAAGAGATTGTTTATCTAATTCAAAGCCTGCTCAGTGTATCTAGGGATGACTTAAAATTGTTCGAAATATTGGCACAATAAGTGTTGTCCTATTGTCAGCATGAAATATTCCTGTTAAAAACTAACTGGGAATGAACTACCTTGTAGTGATGATATGGATGACTACCCTCTAATAGAAACATATCTGTCTGAGAAATCCTTAAAGACTAACATGGAATTTACATTCTACACATAATGAAAATGTATGACACTTTCTTACCTATGTGAAGAGTTAGTGTCAATCACCCACACTACTTCACATGCACAGCTCTGAAAACACAAAACATAACTTTACTAGTTAATAAGCCACCACATAATAACCCAAGTGTCATGTAAGTACTACTCAGTTAAAGAAATAAAATCCTGCCAGCATTCCAGAAGGATCCTTGCTGCCCTTTTCTGACTATAACTTCCTCCACCACCCCCTTGTATATAGGAGAAGCTAATGTATTAATAGATAATTAATCTAATTTTGCTAATTTTCAGTCAATAAAAGTAGTATCAATACTAATAATCTGTTCTTAACTATGCTTAGAGGAACAGAAGTCTCCTTAGAAAACTTTTTAATGAGTACTGTTTCTTAACATCATGTGACTTGAAATAGCAGATGCAGAAGACTTACATATGCAAGCTAAATATTTGGTCTCAAGGAAGTAGAGAATAGAATGGTGCTTATCAGAGATTGGGAAGGATGTTGGAGAGGGCGGTTGATGGGTATTAAGTGCATTTGGATAGAAGGAATAACTTCTAATGTTCTGTAACATAAGATAACTATGGTTGACGAAAATTAAGAAATATTTCAGAATAGCTAGTAGAGCGGATTTTGAATGTTTCCAAGACAAAGTAATGTTCTATGTCCAAGGTGGCAGCAATGTCAGTTACTCTGATCTGATCATCACACGTATGGCCCTGGAATCTGAATTTTGACAAACCCCAGTGAATATCTGTTGAAGTACCAGGTTTGAAAGCAATTAGTTTGGAGAGTTGGAATAATCAGTTTCTAAAAGGAGGTATCTCCATGCCAATATCCCATAGCATTTATTTCATTATTCCTGCCTACTTCTCCTTCACCTGTGTGCCAGGATGAAAACCTCAGAAAACAAAACCTCTGGGCCTAGCTCACCACTGTCTCCCAATATGCAGAACCAAAGTTGGCGCTATGGCCTGGGGGCCAGATCCACCCACCTGCCTGGCTTTGTAAAGAGAGTTGCTTTTGAACACAGTGTTGGCCATTGCTTTCCATATTATCTATTGCTGCTTTCACACTCCAGTGACTGGCAGAGTTGAGCAGTTGGCAACAAGACTCTTTGGCCTACAAGGCCTGAAATATTTGCTATCTGCTCCTCCACAGAAACTGTGTGCTTATTTCTGATTTGAAGAATGGTTAACATGTAATGCTTTTCCATCAGTGTTGACTGTCGAATGAATGAAATAATCATTTATTAGTGTCTCTGAGCAACTCTCTTTTGCTTAAATAAGTTTCCTTTTGCATGTTACCCTTAATTAATTGTTTTATTACACTGCGGTTTCTCCTTGGAAACTTACTCCCCTCACTGCCTTATTAAGTGCCTTTCATTTTCCCTTGGAGCCGATCTGGGGTTTTGGTTATGCTAAAGTACCAGGAGATATGGGAGTATAGGAATCAATTTATGCACAACTTCTCAGGAGCACATTAATTGCATAGTATGAGATTTTTTAGAGCTCTCTTTCATTCTCAGAAGAGTGGCAGTAGTGTATCAGATTACCCATTAAATGGAAAACCAAGTTAATAAGAATGGAATGCAGCATATGAGACTGGCAGATACGATTTGTTATAATACTCAGTAGGGTTTAGTGACAGGTTATTAGCATCTGGTGCCAAAGTTACACTATCTTTCAATAGAGAGCTAGCAGGTACCACTGTGAATTGGTCCCTAAATTTGAATTCCATAAGCTCTCTGTATAGCCATAGGCAATGGGCTACTTCTTTAAGCAAGAGTTGGTCAGTTTATTCTTCAATAACTAGAAAATCCAAGTTAATTGATGTTTACAGTCCCTTATAATTACATTGGTTAATAAATAAAACAGACGATAACAAGAAACCAGAAAATATGATGGAATCCCATCTTAGCAGAAGATTTTCATTACCTCATAATAAAACTTTTCATATAGTCAAAATTACCTTTGGTTTTTATGTGGTCTATACATAATTTTAAAAATTGTGGTAAAATATACATAATGTCAAATTCACCATTGTACCTTTTTAAAGTGTTCAGTATATTCACTCTGCTGTGCATCCAATATCCAGAATGTTCTCATCTTGCAAAACTGAACCTACAATTTAACAATCTTATTTTCCTTCTTCCCCACACCCTAGAAAACACTACTTCCTGTATCTACTCTGTGTACCTGATGTTAGTGAACTCTTATGGCATTTGCCTCTGTGTGTGTGTGTGTGTGTGTGTGTGTGTGTGTGTGTGCGCGCGCGCGCATGTGTGTGTTTGGATTATTTCATTTTGAATAAGGTCCTCAAAGTTCATTAACAGATGGAAGGCTTTCCTTCAATTTTAAGTCCGAATGATATTTCATTTTGTGTGTGTACTGCCTTTTAGTTACCCATTCATCTACTTGATTTGCTCCACCTTTTTACTATTGTGAATAATGCTGTGAATTGACAAGTGTGTACAAACATCCTTTTGAGATCCCACCTTCTTTCTTTTGGGTATGTACCTAAAGGTAAGATTCCCGGATCATATAGTAATTTGATATTAATTTTTGAGAAGTCATCATGCTCCATAGAGCCCACATTGTTTTGCATTCTCACCGACAATGCAGAAGGGTTCCAGGTTCTCCACCAACACTTGTTATTTTCTGTGATGTTTGGTTTTTTTTTTTTTTTTTATAGTAGCTATCATAAGAGCACAGAGTGGAGTCTCATCACATATTTTCATGTACCTGTTCACCATGTATATCTTCCTTGGAGAAATGTCTCTTCAAGTCTGCTCTCTTTTCATTGAGATGTTTGGTATTTTTTGTAGATTAATGAAGGTTCTGAAAGTATTTTCTCCCATCGCATAGGTTACTTTTTCAATCTCTATTGACTGTGTTGTTTGATGTGTAGTTTTTAATTTTCATATTGTCAGTGCTTTGGGGGTCATATCCAAGAAATCATTGCTAAATGGATTGTCAAGAAGTCTTTCCCCTGTATTTACTTTGAAAATTCAGGATTTTTTTTTATTTTGAATTAATTCTTTTCTGTAATATAAGGAAGGGATTCGGCCTCATCCATTTGCATGTGGATATCCAGCTCTCCCAACACCATTTGTCGATGAGACTGTCCTTTTCACATTAAGTGATTTTGGCACCCACGTTAAAGATCATTTGACCACATGTGTGAGGGTTTACACCCATGCTTTCTATTCTACTCCACAGAGCTAAGTGTCTGTCTTTTTTTTTAATTTCTTTTAATGGCACATTTTAGATGTACATAGTGATAACATTCATCATAGGGGATTTGTACCTGTACATGACATATCTTGTTGCTTCTTTCTTCCCATTCCCCTCCCCTCACCCCCTCCTCCCTCCCTATTTACAAAAGCTTTCTTTCCATTTTTTCCTTCCATTTCTTATTTCTCTTGTCCCTCTGTTCCTTTCCCCCTCTCTTGTTCCCTTTCCCATTTGGACATTTTCTTCCCTTTCCCAATATAATATATTTTAGTCTTTATTTACACTTTCGGTTTCTCACACCAGAGAAACTCTGTGATATTTAAACATGTGTGTCCGATTTATTTCACTTAAGAGTATGGTCTCAAGATGCATCCATTTGACTGGTACAACCACTATGGAAATCAGTGTGGAGATTTCTCAGGGAACTAGGACTAGAGATTCCATTTGACCCAACTATTCCCCTTCTTGGTATCTTCCCAAAAGAATTAAAATCATTATACTGCAGGGATATATGCACACCCATGTTTTTAGCAGCACAGTTTGTAATAGCTAAATCATGGAAGCAACCCAAATGCCCATCAACAGCAGAATGGATTAAGAAAATGTGGTATTTTTATACAATGGAGTACTACTCTGCCATAAAGTGTCTGTCTTCATGCCAGTACCATACTGCTTTTATTATTGTAGCTTTTCAACAAGCTGAAATGAGAAAGCATGAGACCTCCAACTTTATCCTTCTCTTTCAAGATTATGTTGGCTCTTTGGGATCACATATACAGTTTTCTATATGCCTGGTTTCTTGTGACTATATCAAGTGAATTTTAGGTATACGAAAGTTTGATAATTATTGATGTAGGTTAAAAGAAAGGGGATAGGAAATATCTGTATGCAAATTTCTTCTAGGAGTTTCATTTCATTCTTCCTTCAAGAGAATTACAAAATTCTTAGCAGGTGTGGAGTATGGGGCTATGGTAGAGAATACTCAGTGGCCCCGCCCATTTTCATGTCTTTGTGCAACAGAAATTGTGTGCCTGTTTTTTTAAATGAAATTTTGGAAGAAATTTACTTTTTCATGTGTCCTGAGCATCATGATTCTAGAACCCCTAGTAAAATAATCTTCCAGGGACTTTGTTCTCCTAGGAGAAAAAAGAAGACTATCTAAAGCCCTGCAATTATTACTGTATTTCTCCAAGCAGCTGTCAAATTTAGGGATGTGATTGTCTGGTTGTAGTTTTTATAAACACATACCTGAAAGGTTAATTAAATGTAATTTAAGGAATTTTTACACAATTTAGATAAAGAACTAAACCACAGATTCAAATCTCTTTTCTTATGGTATTTTTTTTTTTAATTTCATCTCAGCGAATGTCCACTACTGAGTCAGTAATAGTATTTGGATGAAAATCCAGGCTGTACATTTTCCCAAGTGGTAAAAAAGAAAAGGTGTACATTTAGCTCTTTTGCTAATGTTTCAGTGTAGGCAGGAAAATGGCCTTTATAATGCATTTCATCCTAATTATTCATAGGACACATTTGATTAGGAGTTTTAAAATATTGCACATCAGTTATCAATGTGTTTGTGTATCCATATTTCTACCCATATCTATATATCATGCTGTATAAGTTCTTTGTCAAAGCTGAGGTCTCCTATGAGTGAACTCAGGATATTCTGATCCAAAAATTATTAATAATTATAAAGAGAAAATAAGATGATTTCCCTGTGTTTTTAACAACCTTGGCAGAACTCATTATTTTATCAGTCAGTGGATCTTTCTTACACATATGCAGGCTTATTTTTTGGTGTTCCAAGAAATCTGAAGTTCACTAACAAGATTTTTGAAGAACACTTGAACTGGATGTACGGGCTACAGTCAAATAAGAACATTATGTGTTTAGAGTGTGAATCAAGCAGCTAGAATAATAAGTTTTCCACAGTGTCCCCAATTCAATAATCATGGGTCTCCCAATTCTTCCAAAGTGAGGCAGTGTTCAGGGTTAAATGTAAAACTACTAAGATAAATGCACACACCTTACTATTTTGTTCAGTATTATACCTTTGTCATATAGATCAATCAAAATATAGCCTACACTGCAATGTCTTGGCAATTGACAATGAATTCAAAAGGGAGTGCCCTCCCTTTAGAAGTTGAAGAGTGATTCTTAGATATGAGCCTGTGACCTAGGGAGTCATCTGGAAACAGACGCAAAACAGATTGTAGGATGTTTACATCTGAATTAAGTTCCTTCATATCTACTAATACCAACTAATATTGATAGACTTCTCATTATATTCTATGACCCAAGCACTCTGCTAAGCCCTTAATTATACCATCCTTTTGTATTTACAAGCATCTCATGAGGTAGTTCTATTTTAATCTCCATTTCACAGGGAGGGAAACTGAGGTCTGCTAATAAGCCACGGATCTGGGATTCAAGCTTCATTCATTGAACTCAAGAATTATATTTCATGATGCTCCTCCTCTGTCCAAGTCTCTGATGCAACTATTTTCAAATATTATTTAGTTATGTGGCTTTCTGTATAATTTGACTTCCCTAATGATTTTGAGGATTTGCCGCACTACACAGGCAGTCTTTCCTGGCCCCCTGGGCAATGATGCTAATACTGGGAGAGAGCAATCTTTCTAATGTATAAATTTCATATGTTTATAAACACACTTGGCCAGAGGGCATTCTGTCTTTCATGTAATGCCAGTTATGAAAAGTTAAATAATCACGTATGTCTGAGGAGATACATAGACTGGATAAGAATTATAGATGAAATGATGATAATAGAAAAGATTATATGAAGCTAAAAATAAAGGGGAAAGTAACCAAGTCACATGACAGGAACACTTACTCTTCTATAGGGAGAGAAAATGAGTTAAATGTGCATTTAGAACCATGTTCTAATGCAAACCAATGTAAAGCTAAGCCCCATAGTTTACCATTGACATAATTTATATGTTTGTTGTAAAAGGCAAAGCCTGGAAAACAGCAAGTTCCTTCTAATTTCAGAAACAGAACTTGAAATAAGGAGGGAATTTATTTAAATATTATGATTTCAGTTACTTCTTATCATAACTTGCCTCATGCCATTTGTGTGTGTGCGTGCGTGCGTGTATACACCAAATTTTCCCATTTTACATATGTATAAATGTAAAATATTAAACACACACACACTAAATTTTCTTGACTGTTTAAGGAGAGGGGATAACCCACCAGAAATTATGGTAAAGAAAGAGTTTAAAAGCTTCTCCTTCTAGGTGTTTCTGCAGCTTGCTTGCTTTCTTCCTTCCTCCCCTCCTCACTGTCTTCTCCCCTCCCACTGGGCAGCTCTTGCACATTCTTCCACTTGGCACAGGAAAATGCATGAATTCTCCCCCTGGCAGTGCTCCATCAAGCTCATTCTCAGGTTCATCTCATTACGTGTTAAGATGCTTTTTGAGTGCAGATGAGAAGAGGAGGGAAGAGGATCTCACCAGGGAGGAGGGTCCACATGAAACATGCAGAGTAGGACTTCATTTGAGGGTTTTTCAAAAGCCTACTATTTTGAATAATTCCCACGGTTGCTGGGGAAGGGGAATGCTGTCTAACAGGAAGAGAGGGTTGAACCACTCTGAAGGGGAAAATGGGAAAAATGGAAAACTGTCGTTTCCCATTTCCTCTTGCAGAACTTTGCCTGGGCTCAACGAGGCCCTTGTGAGATACTATAGAACTTTGTCTGTATGAAATTGCTCAAGACTTCACAGCAGGTGTACGTGTGCCTGGTGATTTCCCGGTTTGGTAGGACTTCTTCATTTGTCTGAAATGGCAGAAGTTCTGTCCTGGATAGTTTTCATTGAATTCTTGTGTATCTTTTATTTTGCATGATTTCATCTCACGGTGGCCAACACAGTGGCAACACAGGTTTGGCCTGATTTGCATTTAATAACCAACTGGCTTTAGGTCATATCCAGTAGAAGTATTGCTAATTCTGCAGTTATTCACTTGAAATTTGGTCGGAGATTTAATAACAAAAATGATGGTTTGTTCTTAACCAGCTACAAAAAGAGAGTGTCTATACCAACTACTTTCATATTCTTATAAAGAACAATACTTTTTTTTTTCAGAAGAGTGAGTTTGACTCACCAGAAATCTTCACTGTCACTCTCTTAAGGTCTCTTGGATTGTGTCAAGTTTTCCTTAAACTGGATCTTCGGATTGTTAGGGGTGAGGGTCTGGAGTCATATAATGTTGAAATTCTTGCAATGTTAACTGATTTGCTGACCTGTGTTATTCTTATGGTCAGAAGGTTTGAGGGTTGTTGTTTTGTTTTGTTTTATTAATAAGTTAATGTTTCCTTCAGCTTCATTAATTAAACTTAATTGTGCTGGCTGTTAGTGTTCACAAGCGTTTTATAATTAGCAGAGGCTAAAAAAAGAGCTTTTTTCCCATTCTCATTTTTTAGCAATTGGTGCAGCCCCTGGTCACTCTATATTTTCTGAAAATTTTCTTTGAGTAAGATTTCCTATAAATTGACTAGTATGAAGGAGATTTCCACAGGGTCTGCCTAGAAATATGCCTGCTAGTGTGGCTCATAGGGATGTTAGTGAGTTGTAATAAGGTTTGTATAAAATTGTGTGCATATGTGCATTTGCAAGGGAAGTCTACCCATAGCATTGTGTGTGTGTGTGTGTGTGTGTGTGTGTGTGTGTGTGTGTGCGTGTGCTTGTGTGTGTGTAAGTATGGTGCTAGGGATAGAACTCAGGGCTTTGAGTTGCTAGGCAAATGCTCTACCACTGAGGTATATCCTAAGCCTGAGCATTTCAACTCTTAAATGGAGACAAGAACCTCTAAGTTAAGAGTCTGTGTTCCAGTCCAGCCTGGTGGCTCAGGCCTGTAATCCCAGCACTCTGGAATGCTGAGACAGGACAATTGCAAGTTTGAGCCCAGCCTGGTCTACTTAGTGACTTAGCAAGAACTTGTCTCAAAAAGTATTTAAAAATGGGCTGGGGATGTAGCTCAATGCAGAGGCCTCAGGTTCATTCCTTAAGTGGGGAGGATCTGAGTTCTTCCTAATGAGCACAGGGGGAAAATAATTGAGAGTAGCCAGTGCTTTCCACTTGAGGCACTGTGCTCTGGAATTTCCAAGCATCATCTCTGCATTAGCCCTGTGGTAATGCCTGTGTTGCAGAGGAGGAAACTAAGGCTGAGGGGACTTCTGTGAGCCAGAATCTGAATCCAGTAAGAATAAGTACAGAGCCTGGCCTCCCAGTCACTTTACTGAACAGGACTCTGGAGCCTGCTCTCTGACCACCCACCTATGATCCATCATTGTCCAAAGAGCAGAGCTTTTGCTGTCTCCAAGTGTCTGCAATCTAGGTAAAGAGATAAAGATGACGGGTTGAGGTCAGGGCTGGGCTTACAGAATAAGTTCTGTGTTTCCTTTTGATTTCAGAAACAAGCTACAGGCATTAACTGAGGCTCTTGTGATACCTAAATACACTTAACTGCATTCTAGAAATAGACAAGAAAAGATGCAGATGACCAGGACAGGGGAGAAATCTGGGTGTTTCTTTAGGCTTAGAGAGGTAGGATGCAGTAAGCACTTACTGGGAGTCAGACTTCTGGAGTGTGAATGCTTGTCCTGCAGCTCACTAGCTTTTTTACCTTGGGCAAATCTCAGTAATTTTCTGTGACTCAATTTCCCTATCTATAAAACTGGGCTGAGAATAACGATTCGTATGCCACTGAGTCTGTGTGAGCATTAAAAGAACGATGTTTGCCAAACACTAGACTAGACCCAGTTACACAGAGAAGGGTACTTGTGCTGCTGTCCTTATTTTTGTTATTATTACTAGTGTTGTTTCAAAAATTAGCATTTAAAACTCTTCCAGAGAAATGAAAGGAATTCCATCACACACTTGGTTATATGGTTAATGGCCATGAGGTAAAAGTGCTAGAGCACGGCATTGTCCAAAGCCGTGTAAAATCTAAGATTTGGGAGCCCTCGATCTTGTGAAGCCCGAAGATAGACATTCTTGCTCAGGATTTGTCCGCGATGGTGCTGGAGCAGACCCACATTCAATGCTTGTTAAGAGACTGCCTGTCACTCTGGTCTTGATGGGCTCCATCAGACCCCCTCAGCTGACTCTGCCTTGGAGCCACAGCTGTGATGGGCAGTGCCTTGAGGGGCTCACAGTCACCTCTCTTGCCCATGCACTGCCTGCCTGGGGGGTGCTGCAATTGACTTTCCTCGGTAAACCTTTTCCAATCCCAAGGGAGCTGATGCCCGCAGGGAGGCATAGCCAGGAACACTCCAGACCAGCAAAGTGAAGGTTGGTAAGGCTCCAGCCTTCCATCCTGCAGGGCTGGATTCTCAGACTGATTCCCAGATGCCCACAGTGGATTCTCAGTGAGCCCCGCTGCCTGGATCATTTTATTGATCTTGCCCCTTCATTATCAAGGGATGATCATATTATATGATGTATATATTAAAAAAAATTTTACAGTAGAAGACATGTCGCCCCCTCAGTATGCTTGCTCATGCTTCGCCTACATTTATCCTATCATTTTTGGAGCTCTGTGAAGTAGTTCTGCAAGTCCCCATTTGCGAGTGTCTTGTGCAGTATGTGATTTAAAACATGGTGAATGCTGCTTCTGAGTGCCAGGCTGCAGAAAGGAAAACTCATAAACACTTTACAGTGTGTCCCAATACACCTTATTCACTGATCTGGCACCATGTGACTCCTGGATTTTCCCCAAAGTCAAACTGTGAAAGGGAAATGTTTCCAACCCAATCAGGACATGAGGCAGCCACAACAGTGCAACTAAAGGCACTTACCAGAGAGACCTTCCAGAACTGCTTCAGAAAGTAGCAAGAATGATGGGATAAATGTGTTTGTTTTATTTATTTTTTTTTTATTTTGGGATAAATGTGTTTGAAGTGAGAAAAGTACTTCGAGAGAGATTTGTGGCAATATATCTTCTACTGTAGTCATTTATTTTTAAATTTGAGCATTTACTGTATTTTCCAATCACACTGTACACCCAGCTCCCTGTTGCCTTAGTCTTGCATCCTGGAATCTCTTTACAAACGAACAAGCTGCACCTAGTCCTGTCTTAGGCTCTGAATGCTAGAGACCCAAAATAAAATGTAAGCTGCTCTAATATCCCAATGTGGACCCAGGGCTTTTGTGTAAACTCCACTTGGCCTGGTCCTAGATCCTTCCCAGTGTCTACCACAGAGTCTGGCAACTTATGGGCCTCAGTGACTGGTGGAGGAATGGCTGAGTTGGTAGGGAGAGAATCAGCATGCTGCTAGGAACTTGATAATATGCAGATCATTTGGGTACTGTTCAGTTTTATTCACCAAACGCTGTACTGGAAACATGGTAAGAAGGTGTCCCTATCTCCCTTGGAGGACTCTTCTGTCTTTCCTGGTTACCGCCATCTTTAGTCCTGGCAAGCTTTTAGTTTCCTCTGTCGTTGCAAAGGGGGAAATAAAATTAATGGATATGATGGTTCTCTATCTTTCCAAAAACATGTAACTCTGAGAATATGAAAGTTCTACACAACAGCAAACACTGATCCTCTGTTCTGGGCCCAGGCCTAGGTATGGCTAACTGAAAAGAATGACCTGGTTGACACACACCTTGCAAAAGGGAACTTAGAGAATAGAGATCATTAAGGCAGTAGTTGACACTGTGAGAGAAGCTGGCCTCAGAGGTACATCACGTCATGTAGGGGTTCAAGTGACCACACACCTCATTTGCTTACATAATAATACTACTGTCCCTGCCCCAGCTGATTTCAGAATGTGGGGTATTCTTTCACTGTGAGGTGTGATCCTGCTTTAGCAACAAGCATAATTTTGCACAAACACTTCAGTGAAATGGGTGCAGAATTTCAATCTTTTAAAGAGCCAAGATTTGAGTTTTAGAGAACTTGATTTGCAGAATCTGAGAAAGCATTTAGTGTTGTCCAATACTAATTCTGAGCTCCTGATTTTTTACTACACAGCCTGAAAATATAAAGTGTGTATCATAGGGCATCACCACAAGAACAAATAGTATAAACTGTTAATTTAAGAATTTGAATTATTATAATTATTATAATAATAAAAGGAATGATACCTGCCATACATCAGTGAGTGGTTATGAGGGTTGAAATAGAAGTACAGCTCCTGACCGTAATAAACGCTGGCCACCACCCTCACCATCATCAGCACCATCATGCCCACAACTATCACCACATCACCATCATCACCACTGTCATTACCATCACCATCATCACTGTCACCACCCTCGTCATTATCACCACTGTCACCACCATTATCCCAGTACCACTGGTAATGAAATCAGCTTGAAAATCTGTAGAAACAGACTTGAACATACCACATGATCAATAATCAAAGTAGCCAAGGCTGAAACTCAGACAATGCCTTAATCAGCTTCATCATCACTGGCTCCAAATACCAGATGCACATAGAATTTAAAAAGGAGAGTTTTATTTGGTTCATGATTTTGGAGAGTTCAGTCCATAGCTAGCTGTCTCTGAAGAAGAAGTGGCGTGGCCAGATGCACATAGAATTTAAAAAGGAGAGTTTTATTTGGTTCATGATTTTGGAGAGTTCAGTCCATAGCTAGCTGTCTCTGAAGAAGAAGTGGCATGGCAGAAGAGCCTGTAGAGGAAAGCTCCTCAATCCATGGCAACCAGGAAGCAGAGAGAACATTAAGAAACAGAGCAAGATATATGTCCTCCGAAGGCACACACCAATAACACACCTCCTGCAAACAGGCACCACCTCCTAACAGCACAATCAGTTATGAATGTATCCATAGATTAATCCACTGATGAGTATAGCACTCCCATGATCCAATCACCTTCTGAAATCTCTACCAATGAACACCTGAGACTTTTGGGGACAATTTAAATCTAAACCATAATAGGCAGCCTGATTCCAGAGGCCACATACTTAGTTCCACATAGTCTTTATAATAATCTAAGATCTTATTTTCCAATTTAAACTCATCAAGAGTCTATTTGGATTCAGTTCTAGGCCAGACCCTCCATCCATCCCTGTTGAAAGACTTCCAAGTGTAATGAGTAGAAAATCGTGCACAGATCCTAGGTTAAATGGCTTGGAGGCAGGATTTCAACCACAACTTTATTAGCGAGGCAAAGATTTCATTAAGTAGACAAGCAACTCACAAAAGGAATGTGAAGAAAATGATGTTGGGCTTTAAAAGTCAAAAACTAGTTTCCTTACATAAGGCAAAAATGAGGTGAGATTTGAAATTGGGAGCTTTATTTGTAGTCAGAGCAGACTCCCTACATGCACCTGCACAAATGTCCCTCCTGCTTCTCTCCCATGTTTGTGGCTGCTTTACTACCTATCTGATGCAGTGCAGGTAGGCTCTGTCAAGAGGAGATCTTTGCTACTTCAAGTGATGCCCTGGGAATCACTTACCCACCTGCAGCCAAGTCCTTGTCTCTCACTAGGATTCCATTTTCCTTGTGTTACTCAGGCTCAGTGAGTTGATGCAAACCAGGTGCTTTCAGGAAACTAAAACAAAGACATCCTGTGTTTAGAAGCTGATTTCTTGAACGAGGTAGGCTTTAGAGATTAAGTATACAACTTCTGTCCTCTATCATTTAAACTTGAATTCATACACCAGAATAAATAACACAAATCAACTCTCTGAAAGAGACAAACCTCTTTCTCATGTTTGGGTCTTGAACATCCCTTGGGGAGATCATCTCCCTAGAATAATTCCAATCTTTGTGGGTAATGTTGAATACAATTAATAGACAAATCTCAGCAATTAGTAGGGGCTCCCAAGCTGTCAGGATTAGGCTAAATACTTGAGTGCTGTTGTCCTACTTAACTCACATGACAGACCTCAGCGTGGGTAGGGGAAAATGTTGTCATCTGTCCGGTGCAGATGAGAAAGTTAGGGCTCAGAGAAGGTAAGCAACATGCCTATTATCACAGAGTTGGTAAGTGGTGGAGCCAGGACTGAAACCCTTGACTGACCTGCGCTGCTCTCTGCTGCTCTTTGGAGTTAGTATGAGACCGGCGGCCACACTACTGGAAGAATGGCTACCCTGATCCTGGCAGTTACAAGGCGTCTGGCTCAGTGGAGAGAAACACACACTCACTGGTTATTCTTCAGTTGGATGAACTTCCGCACCGTTCACCACCTCTTCCAGGTGTGCTTTCTGATTTGTGTGGTGAGAATTCTCACAACTTCCTGTTCTTCTGTGGATTGAGGGAGACATTATCCCCAGGTGTCTTGCCTGAGTGTCCCTTTCCATTTCATCCTGTGACTTATGCTTATGCCTTGGCACCTGGGCAAGATGGCCACTCTCTAACCTTATCACTCTTTGCCAAACCACCGATAAAGACAAGTCTGCAACAGATTTCCATGCTGGAAGATTTTTAATTTTAAAATTCAAAAGTCTTTCTAAAATGCCACCTTGGTGTCTTGGTAATAGTTACATGTCTATAACACAGTGTTTGCCAAACTGGGTTCAGTGAGATATAAACAATATCCTGAAAGAAAAAGTCCCTTTTTGAAATAAACTTAAGACAGTCTACTATTAAAGACTAACACACACTTCAACTCATTAAAGGCTCTACTCCGTCCTACAATACAGAAGCCTGTAGATGTCTTTGACTATGAAATCCTTATTTGCATATTTCTCTGAGCAACGATTGGTACAACATGTTTCCGTTTGAGAAATAGGAGCACGGGGCCTTAAAAACTTTTATTTTATGTGTTTTCGATTAATTTCTCATAATGCTTCTGGGATGCAGAGCCACAGAGCCTCAGTGACTTTAGTGTTAGCCCACAGCAATGTAGCCGTTTGCTTATGAAGCCGAAGCTGGGAGCAAAACTACCTAAAATCTTTTTCTTGAATTAGTGTTGAACATAACCCACTGCCTTTTAAATTATTTACTTCCACGAATTTCTGACACGGGAACAGTATGCTGTTGAAGTCTGGGGCAGTGAAGCCTTGGGGCAGAAGGCACACGTGATTTTTCTCTGCAAAAACCACCTCGAACTCTTTGACTCATTTCCATTTCTGTTTCTCTCACTCCCCCAGACCACCTGGGCCTCAGCGTCTCCCTGCTTCTCCTCTGCTGCACTGACTACCTTTCCCCACCCGCAGCCAGGTGCTCACCCCGGCACAGCACAGGGCTCTTTCCTCCCATGCTCTAAAAGCTTCTCTTTTCTTCCAGTAAAATCCTAATTTATGCCATAGGCTATCAAGCCCTTCTATCTCCTGCCCACTCTTGACCTCTTCTCATCTCAGTCTCCCTGAGATATTATGTTCCAGTCATACTTCTCTCCCTCTGGCATGTCAAATTATTTTCTGCCCTCATGGCCTTTGCTTTTCTGGGTCCATTTGCCTGAAAGGCTGTCTCCTCACCAGAAGCAGGCAAGGATGGCTCCTTCCCCATCTGGACTTTCCCACGCATATGTCACCGGGCCATGGAATACCTCCATGTCCTCCCTGCCTATGGTCTCCTCATTGGCCATTTCTAGCTCAGCGCAGTATTTTTCTGCAAGGCAGTTACTTTCCCGTTCCTCCATTAGCTGGCTTGTTTGTCGCCCGTCTCCCTTATGTCAAGGCACACGGCATGAAGGCGGAGACCTGCCCTGACCATTCAGCGGCACATCCTTGTGCCAGCACAGGGCGTGATGCATGCTGGGCTCATGTCGAATATTTTAGGTAATGAATTCCTAATGATCACGAGCTCTGTTCTCCTAGGGAGACCCCTTGTACTGTATATGACTGGTCAGCCATGTGATCTCTGAAACTAGGATGAGGCAGCTGTTATTTTTCTTACTCATAAGTGACAGTGCCACAGTTCCCCTCAGAGATGCCATATTCTCCTGTATTCTGGTAACGTATTATCCCATCTCTCCATAGAGCCCTCTGGACACACACACACACACACACGCGCACACACACGCGCGCGCACACATGCACACAAGTGTCTGGCCCTAAGGTAGCTGTCAGACCTGTACGAGCTGGCCAATTAGTTGACTTCTGTTCTCCCCGGAGGGAGAAAGAGTGAGGCTTAATTACCTCCAAGTCTTGTGCTTCCTGCATCCTCATTGTTCTTTCTATGTTACTGCCCTGCTTCCGTCTGCAGCTGTCTTTATTAGTGTTGCTCCCGCGTACATTACGCCAACTTTTCAGCTGTTGCTGTGAGCTACTGAGTGCACCAAGAATGAGTCCGTCTCTCAGCTGCCGAGCAGGCTGAGTTGGGTGGGACACAAGCTTGCTCTGCTGGGCTGAATTGCATACACCCTTCAGCATCCAAAGCTCAGGATTCAGACTCTCTGGAGCTGGTACTTCGAATTCAGTTTTAGGAGCCCAAAAGCCTATGTGGGAATCCTGGCTTTGCCAGTTACCAGCTGAGGACTTGGTTTATAACTAAATGTTGTGACTCAATTTCTTTTCTCGTGAAATAGGAATAATTGTAAAACCTCCTCATTTGTAGAGAAGCAGCAGAGGTAACATTTAACCGAGGATCTGACATATACTACAGCATTAAAATGTGACGTGGGACACAGCAAACACTGACATTTCTTTAGATCATGTGGTTTCAGCTTCTTCTTTATAAAGATCCTTTGCCCCCAGTTAAAAAAGTATTTCCCCAAGCAAACAATCAAATTGCCTTCATTTAACAAAAGCTTACTGGACATGAGTGTCTGTTCCAGCACAAGGGGATCAAAGAAGCTGAGGAGACTATCTTGGCCCTCAAAAACCTTAGAATCTTGCAGGTCGGGCATGATTTACAGAGAAAGAGATAGCTCTTAGTGAAGACAGGGATGACCAGTCAGAGAGGTAATGAAAGGGGTCTCCCAAACATGGAGACTTTCTGAGGGCTTTGTGGTCAGGGCTGGCTTCATGAAAGGGGAGCAGTAGGGCTGGATCTCAGAACAGGGAAGGGAGTTAGTAGTGAAAACTGGAAAGGAGATCGCTGGTGGGTTGATTTGCTGATTGGAGTAAAGGGAGAGCTGACATGGTTGATCCTGTCGAGTAGTCTTGATTGAGTCACTAACAATTGCTGATGAAGCTCAGCCCTGCCCAGGTAGCAATGCTACGCCGAGTACAGTCATCCGTAGCATCATCGGATCTTGTCAGGAACTGGGAGAGGTTGGTGCTTTGTGTGTTCCTGTTTACTAGTGGGGACATGTGGCTTTAGAGGGATTACATGGAGGGAAAGCTCTCCAGAATGGTGTGTGAAAAAGAGGAGGCTGGACATACAACCTAGACAGTAAGGCGGAGGGGAGGTTGGAGGCTCCATGGCAGCCATTCCATTCCATTCCAATGCCCCAGAGGGAACAGGGTGCAGGAAGTCCTAAAAGGAGGGCAGGAGTTAAATAAGCAGAACCAGTGCTCAAGCCCCATTGAAATTCTTAGTGAGTTTTTGACAAGAATGCTGATATATACATATGTATATATATAGTCACCTTCTTTGTGTGTGAGTTTCATATCTATAGAGTCAACCAACAAATTGAACATATTAAAAATTGTGTCTGTGTGGGGCATTTATACATGCTTTTTATGTCGTTCCCTACACAATACAGTATAACAATATTCACATGGTATTTACATTGCATTATGTATTGTAAATAATCTGGAGATGGTGTAAAGTTTCCTGGAGGGTGTACATAGTTATATAAGGAACTTGAGCTTTAGTGGATTTTTAGATCAGTGGCGGTCCTGGAATAAATCCCCCAAGATATCGAGGGAAGACTGTAGCTCTTTCTTTGCCAACTGCAATTATTTAGAAATCCTTGTAGCTCCTTTGTTGGCCACTGTCGTTTAGAGAGACAAATGTAATTGTGGGTTGTTATTTTGATCAGGTGCGGGAACAGTTGGTTCTTACTGTCAGTCAGTGTCAGGGGCCTGCTGGAGTCTGGCCAGAATACATTTCCTTAAAATATTTAAATTGGGTTTAGCATTGAAAAACTGACATCCAGAAAGGGAGACTTAGATTCTAAGTGCCTCTTCTGAAATATCTGCTGATTTAAGTAAGCAAGTCGTGCAGACTTCATGCTGTTTATCTGGCATACAACGAGGTGTTGGGGCTAACAAAAAGAAGGCAGGAGAGGCAGGTTTCTCACCCCCAGGAAGTGCCATTGTTGAGAAGACAAGAACATGGTCCTGACTCCTTTTCTTTCTTATTCTAACAACGTATAAGTTTCAGCAAGGGCTAGGTTTGGCTTCTATAACAGAACACCCATCAAGTAGTGGCTTCAAGAAAACAGGCATAATTTTTCTTTTACATAATACGAGGCTTGAACTTGAAGAGACACACGGAATTACTTCCTGTGTCATTTTTATGTCTGAGTCCAGACATGATTGTGAGTTACTGCTCACCTTTCAGCCCTTCGGTTGGCATTCTAGACAGGAAGAACCAGGCAGGGGGATAAAGGAAAGGCTGCATCACGGGCAGATGAGACCCTCGTAAGAGCTTTTCTGAAAATCTTGCCTAACAGCTTCCGATTACATGTCACTGGCCACATGTGAGCATCTGTAAGAGAGCCAGGCCCCGGCAGGTTTCAGTGAGGCACATTGTCACGTGTTTGTGTAAAGAAGAGGAGGATGGATTTGGGGCAGCATCCAACAGCGTATGTCCCCATGTATGTTCAGTATAGCTAGCGCTGGTCAATCAAAGTCTCTGATTTCTTTCCCAACTTTGTCCCAGAGCTCAGTGGTAGGGCATTTACTGTGTATGTCTGAGGTCCTACATTTGACTTTTGGGCATTTCCTCATTTCGATGCAATATAGGAGAAGCAGCAGATTCTAGTTTGCAGCCTCCTGGGCTGGCTGTGGTATAATAGAATAAACAGGCAAGTTTCTAAACTCTAAGCCTCTATTTTCTTGCTTGTGAAGCACAATCTCCTAGAATTGCTTTGATGACCAAATGAAGTTATGAGTATAAAGGCTCTAGCCTTGTGCTTGGAACAAAATAGATGCTTGATAAGTGTCAGTGTTATTTGTTATATGTTCAAAGTTGGAAGCTGATCCTTTAAGGATCTGACCATTTGGACTTGCTGAATTCAGTTTATTTATATGGCTATTATTGAACACCAATTACTTTCTCATTACTTTAATCTATCTTCTTTCATTTTACATTTAAGCTACCATAGGTGTGATGAAGATGGATGTTGCGCACATGCCTGTGTGTGTCAGTGTGTTTGCGCATGTGTGTATCTCATGAACAAAATATACTCCGTTAGAATTTGAGAGTTTTGCTGAAGTCAACAAACAAAGCTAACTTACATATTCTTAAATAATTTTCAGCCTACAAAGAAAACAGCTAAGACTTCATTCTAAAAGATGGAGTCATACATATTCCTCTCATTTTGACTGATACTTCAGGAATAATACAAGACATGACTAAGACCACACACAATGGGTCTTTATTTTTGTCACATTGGGAGAAGTCAAGAGTCAGAATTCTCTAAGTTTCTACCCTTGTAAGTAAACCCCATACATAGAAACTCTATATAGAAGGAGAAAGGCTTTGAACAAAAGATTGCCACTACATTTCTGTTAAAAATAGTAGTGGGTCTATGCACTGAAGTGAGCTGTGACTTATATCCATCGAGACAGGCAGCAGCTCTTCCATAAAGCAACGCATGCCTGCAAAAAGACAAAGTCTTTTCTGGAGCCCAGCACAATCGTGTTGCATTTAAAAGAGTAGGGGCAGAAATTATATCTGCTCTGCTGTCACACCAGCGTTTCTGCTGACAAGTTGCGTGCCACTTTGCTGTGGCGACTATTCTTTACCTGCAACAGTTTCTCCATGGCAACCTCTTCACGGGGCACAGTTGCTGCTTCCGTTTTTAAACCAAACACATTGGAAAAGAAGTGGAATACACAGGCTTGAGCTCCTCGGTAGAGAAAGGGAGGGACCACAGACACCAGGGAAAGAGCACAGGCTTGGCTCCTTTCGAATGGGTACAGGTCAAACAGGAATGATTAAAATTCACCTTGCACTATGTATCCTTCCCCCCATCAGCAAGCATCCTGATGAGACAGGTTTGGACCAATTAATCTGTATCATAGTTGATGTGTACTACATTTTAGCCTAGTGGCTTGCTGAGATTTCAAAGGACACTTGAGGCCCTTTTTCACTTTTCATTAAGCACTGTTAACAGCCTTCAGACCTGGGCCATGGGGCTGGGGGAAAAGCCCCTCAGCACAGTGTTTGCAAAGATAGAAATTTCAAAAAAAGAGTGAGCACACTAGAAGAATTTTTCCATCGTGCTAGGGGAATATTCTTTTCTAAACTCTCTTCTTTAAAAGCCTAGAAATAGAACTACTTTGTAGAGAAATCTCTCTTCTACTCACATAGTAAGTGAAGAGACTCCGCTGAGCAGAAAAACAAAGCAAAGCAAAGAGAGAAACTTTAAACATTCAGTCATTTAAAACTATTTTGTATAAATACCCCAGGTTTTTCCCTCCCCAAATCATGTTTTTCATCATTCCTTCAATGTTATAATTAAATGAAGAGCAAATCTTGACTAGGTGTTGAATTTCCTGCAAAACTTTGGCTTTTAGAAATAGTTTATACCATCACATTCTACTCAGAAAAATAGAATTTGATTCCAAAACAAGAGAGTGTATTATGGAGCACAGTGTACCTAGAAGTAACAAGAACAGTAGGCGACAGAACCATGTAATACTGCACTATAGAGAGCCTGGAAACTTGATGGGTACCTGGAGTGGACAAAAAATGAGTGAAATGAACACCAGGAAATGGATAGACCCAGTTGTTTTCTTACTCTAAAATCTTACCTCTATATTTAAGTGAAAAAGAAATGAGAAAAAGAAAAGATACATATCACATCACACTCCCGCCCCTGATAAGGGTGCCTTTTGGACCTGTAGTTGTATTGGTTAGTTGTGGTCAGAAAGTGAAGGCATAAAACAGTAAATCACAGAAGACACGTAAGGGAAGGTCTAAATAGTTCATCCTCATATCTGGCAGCACTTACACTTGGTGTTTTCCCACTAAAATTACTGAGAGAAAATAGGAGCTACATTATTTAGCAAGAAATAGCCATGTGCTGGTAACGTGAAAGGACTGAAAATATCCAAACCTATTTCTTGCTACTCTATAGTTATCTTTATCAAAGATATTTTCTTTTTATCAAATATCCTAATTGTTAACACAAGCAACTAAGCTTTTATTTAGTACAAAAGTGTGGATACAATGAACAGACATTTACCTCCCAAAATCAAGGCAAAAATCTTGAAAGTACCCATTGGAATATATGTGAAAATGCCCAGTGTATAGAGTAGCCCAGTAGGTCTCTGCCTACTTAGGGCTGGTGAATAGAGTTACATGATAGAGATGTTTGCTATTCACTGAGTAGGCAGGTGTGACCCCTAATCTCTGTGACTTCTGTCCAGTTCAGCAGTCATGTGACAGGTAGTGGCCAATGAATTAAGAGTAGAGTTGATGTTCATTTGTAGTCTGAAGCAAGTATATTCCAGTGCAAGATCCCCCAAGGCCGATGACTCACCATGGGAGTCATCGTGTCATGGCGGAACCACAGGTAAAGGTCACCACGAATACTGTATGTCAACTGTATAGCTTCTTCTGTATCAGTGGTGGTGAACCTTTTATAACGTTCAACAATCATGAACAGCTGGCTGCAGCACGTGTGCTATAGGTTCACCACTACTGTTCTATATTAATAATAAGCGTCAAGTATTTTTGCCAGGGTTGACTTTCTTCAGACATTTAGTTTAGTGTAAAGGAAATGGTAAAGCAATTGTTAAGATTATAGGCTTTGGAATTAAACAGAATTGGACTGGAAATCTAGCTCTGCCACTTAGAAGCTAATCGTACACAGGGAAAGTTATTTAACATCCAAGTGTCTCTGTTTTCTCAGGTCAGATAGGAACTTCTTACACAACAACCCTCTATGAAATGAGTAGCCTAAACCATTTAGCCCAGAATTATGTGTGTACTGGTAGCATATGTTTGATAGTGTTGGTAGTGGACTTCATTGTTGCTTGTTATTATCAAGAGTTAGTTTCTGCGACAGTGAGGTTGCCTTTAGTTAGGAACTGAATCATCGCAAGTCTTTTAAGGGTAGAGTTAGGATATTTTTAACTTCTCTAGAAGTTGCCAGGATTAGTGGCTTTGGAATTGTAAATATCATCATCAAAGGGAGAAACTCGGATTGAACCAGAGTGTAACAATTGCCTTGCTTTGTGAATTACTGGTATTGAGTGTAAAAAGAGGGAGACTGTTTGGGCTCTATGTATTAAATTTGTGCTGAAGCACACTTAGAAGCCTAGTAACTACCAGCATATTTTACTTGTTAAGGAATTCCATCAGAAAATGGACTTCTACTGTGCTGTTACATCCATCATTGTATGTAGTGTTCATTTGTAAGAACACATGCAAAAATTGACATGCCAAATATCAGGTCAATTAACCTTAGAAATTACTTGTGTGTTTAAGTAGCAGTAAGAGGAGAAATATACACTGTTGGAATTTAGAGTAGGGAATAGGTTCTGTAAAGTGAACACAGTTTCAATAATATGTGGGAATGAATAATCCCCACCAAACACCAAAGTAATAATGTACTGTAAGTATTGCTTTCCTCTGTAGAATTTTCCAGGAATTCAGTGGGAAACAAGTAACATTATGAGGAAATATTGATTCACTGCGGGCACAGCGAGTCTTGTTATGATAAAGACAGAGTCTGTGGCCATTTCTTTAAAAAATAAGTATATGAAATTGCTTACTGTAATTGGGACATTTAGATTGCATCTTGGTATAGAATAAACTAGATTTATTAGGCTTCAAGAATTTTTTCATGACCTGGAAACCCTAATGTTATGAAAAAGTTGGGCTCATGGCATTATGCTACCTCTGGGTTTTGCATTTTGATGAGGCCTGGAGTCTGCTGTAGAAATCCCTTCTAATCAATAACAACCATCATCTTACTTACCTGAACTCATCCCTTGCTGAATCTCAACCCGTGGCAACCTGGGAAGTTGAAAATAGAGTGGTTAAGAGTATAAAGTCTTCCCTATTAGCTGGCTCCCTTGTTTACTACTGTGTGCAGCCATGAACCAAGTCCCTCAATAAACTTTAGTTTTCATTGCTTGCAAAATGGAGAGCAAAATACTACTTAACTCATGGAGAAATGGTCAAATTAAATGAAATGATCTATATGAAATTTTAAATAAGTACTCCATCAATACCAGGCATCACCCAGGATAGTTTTCCTGAGGTTCATTTGACTTAATTTCATTCTTGCATCTCAAACTGTGGAGAACAATACATAATAGATAGGAGTTAAACTGGTCTTTTCCTTCAGGCTTTCATCAAATTGTCAGAACAATTTGATGACATAGCAGTTGATCTTGGTTATCAAAGTGGAATCAGAAAATGAAGCTAGTATGGGGACCGGAACCCTTGTTCACTCATTGCATATAAAGCTGACCTACTCTTAAAGCTGAAGGAAGAAGACTTGGACTTTGTCAGAGGGATCTAAGGTGGTGTTCTCTAACTAGTATATGAAAACGAGATTCCTCTTTCAGAAAGCTCTTCCAGGTTGAGCCACTGGCTGTTCCAAATAGCGAGTCACATCCTTTCTTCTTCAGTCTTCCTGAAGGATGTCCACTATGGGATTCTATACTTCTTAAAGGAGGAAGTGCATGTATCACCAACTCTTTCTTCTCTGGAGACGTTGCTTTTAGTGCCTACTATGTGGAAGTCTTTGTACTGACTACTTTCTTGGCACTTATTTAAATTGCAAATTTGGCTAAGTTCCTGGACCTCTTGTGCCCCCGTGGAGATCTTACCAGTGTCTACCTCATGGAATTGGGTATGTGAATTCAGCACACTAATGCACATGAAGCATTTGGAGTAGGGCACATTGAAACTGCTCAGTGGTCAGTAGTCAGTACAGAAACCATCTCTAATTTATGGAATAGCAAATATCTCAGGAAAGATAAATGATTTCCCAAGGGTTTTGGCGCTTACCCTGCCTACCTTCAAAAAATCTCAGCACTTAGTCCCTTTCCTGCCTTGCTTCTAAGGATCCACCTTACAGAACCATGAATATGGTACCTTCTCATCCTTAAAATCCACTCATTCTCAGTTGCAGTAACCATGAGGCCTTTAAGAAAATTCACACCAAACCTGTCTTGGAAGGAGATATAGCAGGAACATTCCATGTGAAATTCAAATTTCTATTTGCCTGCAGAGGTATCAGAACATAAATGTATGCTTAGAGTACTGTACCCAAGCTAGTCTCTCACTCTTGTTTTGATGGCATCAGCTTTGGAATCTGAAACTAATGAAGGGGGGCCTAACACAAATTTGTGAGAGGCCACTTTTCTCAGGCAGCCAAATTGCTGCATGACAGAAAGACAACATGGCTCATGGTACCTATTTCTAAGGTGGACATGTTTTTAATGAGACTTAAATAGCTCACACATTTTTTTCCAATCCAGCTATAGATAATCTACTCTTATTTTCAGCCTTGCCCAACTCAATTTTGTAACCACCCCCTTTATATGACAGGAAGGAAGGAGGTAGGGAAGCCCTTTATCAAGAAACAGAACTTGGGAAGTCAACAAGAACAGTGGATGCTTCTGTTTTCACAATATTGGCATCTATTCTCCCCTTTGCTGGTTACTTCTGTGCCTTCTTAGTCTATCTGCATCAAGTGTGGTCCGACTGCAAGAATGGACACATGGCCCAGGCCTGACCAAAACATAAATCCCGATGCTTATGTAGAGTTACTGGAGGACCTCGGTTTTGGTCTAGAGGCCCTGACAGTCAAAGGTTGTAGGTCTAGAGATCCGTAGGGCCACTATTGCAGGAAGACTTAATAAAAGTGAAGCCAGTGCCAAAGAAAGCAAAGTCAGGAGATAGAAGAGACACATTTCTGATGATTTCTTTTAATCAATCGGACTCTTGCCTATGATGAGTCCACAGATGTCTTCCTGTTTATTCCTTAAGATAGTTTTAGATGCTTTTCAATTACTTGTTCCTGAAAGAGGTCAGTTCAGCAAATTTTATTTCGGTCCTGAGGTGTTTGCCCTCTGGGGTCACTTTAACCTTCTTGTAAATGCTTGGCATGCTGTAAGGCTCCATGTAGTATTGGAAGATCCTCGGTCACTAAACTTCTGAAATGTCAGTTCTGAGCTTCCACATCTACAGAAGCTAAATTACTTAGATCCTGATCTCATTTTGGGAAAGAATGAAATCTTGTAAGACCAGGAGAACAGAGGTCATCTCCATGAGAGTTGTTTCATATATGAGGAAATGTTAAGATGGTAACTCTCCAATTTATGAACATTGGAGTTGTGAACTTTCGCAAATATGAATGGACCTCGCACTATGAACATCAGTAGATAGGAGCATATCTCAGAAGTAGCTCACACGTCTGCTGGGCATTGTCACAGTTGTGCTGCGGGGTGCTTACTGTATAGTGTGTTGGTGAACAGTAGGACAGTGCTCAATCAGAGCCCAGAATGTTCACAAGCAAGAAGGAACGCAGAGATGGTGTGCAGGGGACTGCTAGGAAGTGTAAAGCAATATACATTGTGTAGTTGTGCTAAAGGTGTGAAAGATTCCATTTGTGGGACTCACCAAAGAATCTGACTTGTGAACATTCTCTAGGAATGGAACTCATTTGTAAGTCAGGGACTTACTATAATTAATAAAAATTGTTTTATATATCTCATTTGTGCTTCTGCAGATCTCAAAAGGATAGTATTAATATCATTCTCTATAATGAGTGTGGGGAAAAGTGGACCCAGAGGAGTTAAATAGGCTGCCCAAGATCTTACACAAGCTAATAGTGGGTATATCTGGGATTCAAAACCATGCTGTCTTACTATATGTAGTAGAAAGGCAAGCTGGGGACCTGTAACCTTCCTCATGCACAGGAACCTTTGATCCAGTAGTCTTATGCTTTGGTGTACAACCCAGAGTTCTTCCCTTAATTCTGTTTCCATGGTGCACTGTGCAACTAGCCTCCTTGAACATTCTTGCGTTTGCTGGGGGTGGGAAGCCTTTCTCCAGCCCTCAGCTTCAGATGCTGCCCACCTAACCATCTGTGGCAACAGATTTGTGTGTTATCAATTAAAGTCTAAAGGAAGTTGGCAAAACCTCCTACTCTAACAGGATGGGCTAAAGAAGTTCCTGTTAAAACAGAAATGGGTTGTCTATGACAGTGGTAGTTGGTAGCTTTCCAAGAGCACTTTAACTATCCCCTGTGCCATGAGTTGCTCAGCTCTGATTCCTTTCCAGATATTCTCTGAGGAGGCTCTTTTCCAGAGCGGACTATTGTGTCACTAAACAGGTTTGCCCTTGTGGAAAGCAAAACAGTATTCTCAATTTGGAGAATCTGCCTGCACGATTTCAACTTTAGGACTTACTTGGGAAACCACTATTCTTTTCAAATCTTCAAAATCTTCATGCACATAACATGTTCTGCTGGATTAATAGTCACAAAGGCTCCTTGGTTTCAACTACACAGGATATTACCCGTCTGTTTAAGATCTTCACTTGGGGACTCCAGGAATATCAAATATATGCGACAGCCAGCAACTTTAAAGTACATCATCTCACGCACATTCTCCTTGCGTGTGTGTATGTGTGTGTGTGCGCGTGTGTGTGAAAATCCATCTTGTTTTTACATAACTAGATGACTTTAATTTTTATAGGGAAACATGTAAAATATGTATTAAGTATCTACTATATGCTATTCATGTGGTAGGCTCTGGGAGAAGAGAGATTAATCATACATAGTTTCTACCTTCATGGAATTTACTGTCTAGTAACTAAGACTAGCTGGTCAGTAGAGAGCTAGGCCGCTACAACTGTAAATAAGAATTATGAAGAAACTGAATTATGAAGAAATGTATTCCCCAATCATAAAAAATTTAGCCCAAGTATAAGAAGGACTTGATTTTCACACATATTATATTATCTACCTTCTATCAAGATGACAGCGTGAGGCAAAGAATGGTGATCTCCCTTTATTCTGTAAAATGTGTCAAGTTCAGCAGATTAGCTTACAGGCCAGATAATTTTTGTTGCAAGGACCATTTTGAGCACACAGGGGTTTCAGCATCATTGCTGGCCTCAACCTATTAGATGATAGTAGTAACCTCAACTTTGCCATTGCAACAAACAAAAAAGTCTCCAGACGATGCCGGCTGTACCCTGGCTGGCAGTGGGGAGGCGAAAGAATCATCCACAGTGAGAACCTCTGAGCCAAACTAAGGTTAAGAGTAGATGTCTAAGAGTGAAATTGGAGAAAAATTTTCTGCTGTTGATCCATAGAAAACTTGCTTCTCAGGATTCCCTAAAATAGAATGAGTTTTGTTCTATTGTGGACCAAACTAATGGATAAGGATGAATCATTAAAGGAGACAGAGGACTGGACTCAATGACCTTGTAAGATCCTTGGCTGACCCTAGAATTAGAGGTCACCCTTTACCCATAACCTGGTCTAATTCCTCCCTGTTCCTGTCCCGCTGGGCCCATAGTAATGATTGTGCTGGACAGGCAGTCTTATCATGCAGCCTGCCCTTTATGTCAGCAGGAAGCCTGAAGGAGTCTTTTTTTAAAGTTCTTTTTGTTTTTGAGAAAACTTGGCAGAAACAGTCTTTTTTTTTTTTTTTTAAAGAGGAAAAAATCAAATTTAAGGGCTGTGGAAAAATAACTTTCTGTGCTCTTAGGTACCAGAATCTACCATTTGTTAGAACTGAGCGTCTGCTAAAGTGTGAAAAATTCTTGGAAGGCATTTTCTACATTTTGTTATTGTTGTTTTATCAGTTCATTTCCATGAGCCTTCTTTGCTGTATGCTGCCTGTCCCGGTGGGGCTAGCCAATTGAGCTGTGGACCATCTTTTATTTTTCAAGTCCTAATCTGTACCTGATGGTTGAGAAGATTGTAGCTACTTGTAAATTTCAAAATGTTCATGCTAATTATTTGTTAATATCATTAAGTATAGTAAATCATGTTGCAAATATGTATTTCATCAGTCTTTATTTCAAACTGGTCAAAACTTTAAGAATACGCTCTGATTACACTTTTTACATTAATCTCTCTCTTCAAATATGATTCCTAAATCTTGTTTAATTTTTCACCTTGATTGTCTGTCCTACAAACATTTTTAACCTAGTTAGTCTATGCTAAAGAGCATGGTGTCTAGAGATAGATTTAGGGTCAGATCCCAACATCTGTTACTCTCACGGTCACGCTCTTTGACCCAGAGCTTGAGCACAGTCATTCATAAACCTGCAGGCACCTCAGTTTCCTCATTGAAAAATGGGTATGAAACTAAACCACATGTTAGAGGGTTGTGACAATAATAATATAAATAATGGCATCAAGATGCCTGAACTTTAGTAAATATTCAAACTGTGTTAAACTATTTCCAATGAACTTGAATTCCTTAAAGCGCTTTGATAGAATTGATATAAAAAGATTTTGCCTTGGACTGTTTTGGAGATGAGAAAGGGGATGAGGGAGAGGGGAGGATAAGAGAGAAGGGCATAAAGGAAAAAACTGTTCTGCTTCTACATAGTATAATGTCAATTTGGAAATATTTCTTTGGTTTACAAACTCTAAAGGACGCTGTCCACTTTGTGGTGCATGTGACTGGTACCTCTTGAGGTGGGACAGCCCATGAAAACCCTCTTGAGGTGGAGCAGCCCAGCTTTTACCCTCGGAGCCGTGCTGACGGTGTGCATGGAAAAGCCTGCTAGTGACCCACTCTGGAGGGTTCCGTCATGCCAGAAGGCTTAAACTCTGAGAAGAGCTTGGAAAAACTGGAGGAGTAGAGCACTACCTCTTACAATTTAATATGCATATGACTGTCTTGGGGATCTTGTCAAAGCTCAATTCCTGGTGCCTAAGTCTGAGGCGGGACCTGAGAGTCTGACTTCTAACACGTTCCTGGGGATGCCTATGTGGCTGGTGCAGAGAACATACCCTGTGTAACAAGGCTCTAGACTAGGACAATCGTTTTTTAACACATTTTTCTTTAGACATGGTCCTCCTTAGGAAGGGCCTTTTTTGGCTCTCAATAAAGATCACATCCCACCAAAACATCCCCATCCTCCCCCAGAGTTCAAAGGTCAATGTGGAAGAAGAATTCCAGGCAATATTCAACACTCAAAGCACCTTGGATAAATTACAAGGTGTTATCAGAATGCACAATGAAGGTTCAAATTTTAAAAATTATTACATTAAAAGACAAATTGCCATTAATTGCCCTCAAAATTCTCCCCCTCTCTTTGAATATGCTTATCCCATCACTCTTGCCACTTTCTGAAGCAGTTCTGGAAGTCTTCTTCATGAGTGTCTTTCTGGGGTGTGCTAAAATCTAGTGCTTGCTGCTGCCAAGTGCCATCCAATGGAGAGGCAGGTGCCTAAAAACGTTATGGTGCCTTCATTCATCCTATTTATCCACCAAATCTGCCACTGTGTGGCTTCTGGCTCTTCCTCAAAGTCACAGTGATCATGAAAACTAAACATTTTGAATCAATTCAGGACATTGAAGAGCTATGACAATGTAACAAAAGACGCTCACAAGAGGATTTTCAGAACTACTTCAGAAAGTGATGAGAACCATAATTGTGTTTGAAGAGAGGGGTGGGTATTTTGAGGTGGATTAATGCAATGTGTCTCTTTCTGTAACTTTTTTTAAATAATGTAAACATTCATCATAGTTTCTGATCATATCTGGTAAATTTGCCAAACACTACAAACCATAACTCCCCATCCTGGGGAACCCATATGATGTGTGAATACACAAAGAACTCTAAGTCCTACTATTAAAACAAAAATTATGTTTTACATGGTTTAATCTAAAATTTCCTGTAGATGATCTACAAGTGCCTTTAGACTAGATCAGACTCAAGAGTGAGACCTGGACTAGGCTAGTTTTTAAAATATCTCTAGCTGGGTGTGGTGGCACACACCTGTAATCCCAGCTCTTGGAAGGCTAAGGCAAGAAGGAACACTGTACATTTGAAGCCAGCTTGTGCAATATAATGAATTCAAGGCCAACCTGTACTACATGACAAGACTCTGTCTCAAGCCCCCTCCCCCACAAAAAACCTCTCCATGTGATTTCAGTGTGCAGGGCTACTAGGTACAGTGGTATGAAGTTGTTACAGACTTAGGGAAAGCCTATGTAGATGGAATGGCTCATCTGGTAACATATTGATGATTATATGCACGTGTTGATTTCCTGAAGGTTTAGGAATGTACTTATACAACAGATTTATTGCTTTAGGAGATTTAAGTAATTAATTCAACCAGGAATTTGGGGACACAAGCTGACAAGTTGGATAGAGAAAGAGCACAGGGACTCCTGGTATAGATTGTTCTATTTTCTGTCTATTAAATACCCCTTGTATAGAGTGTTCTTTTTTCTGTATATTGTGATATCTTGGCATCTTAAGAAACACTATCAGCTGAGGTGAGACTGCCCCTCCTGGGCCGATCAGTTCTTAGATACAGCAAGCACTCAGCCACCTCACCCTACGTCTGCAAACTCACAGCCCTGAGCCAGACCTTCTCTACCTTCCTGCATGGCCGGGGAGCAACATTCCTCTCCCTGGTTCCTCGCAGGCCAGCTGCCAGACAATGAGAGCCCACCCCTATAGTTTACAGCTCCCTCAAATTATTTAAGATAGCTGTCCTAAACTGTTCACCTGCCCTGCCATTCCCAAGGAAACCCCAATAAAGGTCATGGGGCTCACTGCTGGCTCATGATCACCCTAGTGTTTTCCCAACTGACCCCGTACAGCATGCTGTGCCTTCTGTCTCCAGCATCAGTGAGTTCTTGATAACTGCACTGTAGGTTGAAGTATCACTATGTGGAAAATGTATTTAATACATGTAAGCCACCCAATATCATAGTCCAGCCTAGCCTACCTTAAACCTGCTCAGAACACTTAAATTAGCTTACATCTGGGCAAAACCAATAAACACAAAGCCTATTTTATAATAAAGCATTGAATATCTCATGTAATTTATTGAATATCTGTATCCAAAAACACTGGCAACCCAGTCGCCCACGAAGTCCTGGTGGTCTCCCTTGTGACTGTGTGGTTGGCTGGAAGCTGTGGACTGCAGCCACAGCCTGCCACCATAACAGATTATCACACTTGGGAAAGATCAAAATTCAAAACTCAAGATAAAGTTTCTACTGAATGCGAACCACTTTCACACCACTGTAAAGTTGAAAAATTGTGAACCATCATGGGTCAGGAACTATCTGTATGAAAGTCCCTTTGCTTTCTTGAGCCTTTGTGTGTCCTCTTCTGACCACACAGCTACCTGACTAACCCAAAGATAAGATAAGACACCCCTCAAAATCTCCTGCCATAGGATACATGATCATCCGCACTGACTCCAGTTCTTACCAGAGATAATTTCCTTGGAACACGTGAAGTATTTGAAAGCAAAACATTATCCTAGCTGTGCCAGACACAAGTTCTACTCCCAGCTCTTTCATCCACTTAATGCTAGGCTTTGAGCTGAGATATTTCCTTGTCAAGGTGTTACATTCTTTGTGCAGACGATAGTGTTGCACTTGCCCTACCCACTTCTCCAACATGGTGTGAAAATTAAATGTGTCCCCATGCTTAAAAAAAAAAAAAAACTCACTTGATAAAATGATGTGCCAAACACATGTAAAGTATTACAAAATATTTTTATTATTGTGAAAGGAAAATATCATCTCCCTTTCAGGGAACTGAGTAAGTTGTTTTGGTGTCTTTGATTGCGCGCTGCAAAAATTTGTTTGAAACAAAGCAGAACTCTGATTCTGCCAATATTCTTGTGTTTGACCTCTACCCAGCTCCTAAGTGCTAACTGGTTCTGTGTGGAAGAGGCAGGAGAAACTTTGTTACCTTATTTGTCTAATTAAGAATGCAAATCACTTTTTTTTTATCTTTTGCCTGTCTTGTAGATTACCTGTTGTTTTTTTATTAATGAGTCTGCTTGAACATAGCTATATATTGTGCCTCAAATTTACCATGTCTTTGATAAAAATATGACTGTGAGTGACTACCTGAAGTAACAAAGCAATCTATAGCTTGCAGAAGCATTATGTATTTAACCTCTCTCTCTCTTTTTTTTTTTTTTTTGTGGTGCCGGGGATCGAACTCAGGCCCTTGTGCTTGCAAGGCAAGCACTCTAATCACTGAGCTAAATCCCCAGCCCCTCTCTCTCTTTTATCATTTTGAGTGAGCTTATTTTGTCTACTAGTTCCCTTATTAATTAATGGGCAATAAACTTTAATATGTGTACAGATCAGTTTGTCTCAGAAATTTAGCTTTACTGTTGCAATGTTTTAGCATTGTCCTGTCTCCCTAAATCTCAGTGATGGGAATCGAAATACTCAGTGTTAGACTTCTCAGCTGGGAAATGGTAGGCACTTGAGGAAGTTGGTTCTGGGCAGTGTCACAAATTTTCAGAAAAGCATTTGGCTTATGTCCCTGTGGCTTCTCAGCTCTGTCTGGATTGCACTCCTTGCTGTGTCCAGCTTTCCTTCCAACCCAGCAGCTTTCTGAAGAAGGCTTCTGACCCGTCCTCATCAAGCTGCGAAATTCAGGTGGAGTTCCGTGCAGCCCTCCTCAGGGAGGTAGGGTGAGGGGACTCCCTTCCAGTATGGGTGTCCCTTCATACAAGGGATTTTTGTCAAGTTTAAATAAATCAAAGCAAAAGAAGCTTGATAAAATCCAATCTCCAGGGGCTGGGGATTTAGCTCAGTGATTAGAGTGCTTGCCTTGCAAGCACAAGGGCCTGAGTTCAATCCCCGGCACCACAAACAAACAAACAAACAAACAAACAAACAAAAAAATCCAATCTCCAGTCCTATCTGCATCACTTTGAACTGGAATACACAACACCCAAATGAAAAAAAAAAAAAAAAAACCCAATAAAAAACCCAAGACTTGGGACTTGTACACACAAGGCACTTTTGAAAAAAAAAAAAAAAATTGGTAACATTAGTTGATTCTATCAATTTGAGGTACAGTTGCTGCTATCACCCTGCCTATTACTAACTAGACCACGAAGTGTTCCTGTGTGCCTGGAAGCAAGCTAAGGACTTCCTGGCCTTATCTCTTCTCATCCTCCTGACAACCTTATGTGGTGAGCAATGCTTTTATCCTCATTTTAGCCTTAAGGAAACTGAGGCTTGGAGCTGTTAGTAAACATTCACTAAATGCTTATTTAGTGCCATTACTCAAAACACTTTGCATACATTAAGTCAACTAATCTTAATTAATTTAATTAAACTTAATCCTGTAAGGGGGGTGCTATTTTTGTCCTGTGTAATAGATGAAGAAATTGAGGCAAAAGGGTTTTGAGAAACTTGGCTTAGATTTCTAGATCTGCCAAAATGTCAAAACTCGACCCAGTTTGTACATTGTGAGCTTTAGTGCAAGCTCACTTCTTCCTTGATGAGGAACTAGAAGTCAAAGAGGTGGGAGATGGAGCCACAGTGGAGTTCTTGGCAATATTTTGGTCCTGGGCTTTGAGGGTTTACTCTACCTGCAAAACTGTATTTATTTCCTTTGAGATGCTGCATGGGTAGTGAGGGAAGGTCTCTGGTGCTGAGAGGCAAATACTGTAATCATCTGCATGACTTGATTCTTTATCCAGTAATATGAAAATTGTCAATTATGGATGAATTATGGATGCTACCGATACCTGTAATTTGTGGCTGCAGGTTTGTAAACACACACAGCTGCCTTTAATTTTATTTTACCAGCCCTGTAATTCATTAACTCACACCTGCAGTTACCTAAGATACAGAAACAAATGAAATTGACTTTCAGTTTCCATTTTTTATGTTTCTTACACCTCTCTGTTTAATTACC
Source organism: Hystrix cristata (assembly GCA_004026905.1). Classification (NCBI taxonomy): domain Eukaryota; kingdom Metazoa; phylum Chordata; class Mammalia; order Rodentia; family Hystricidae; genus Hystrix; species Hystrix cristata. Next base: position 82,939 of record PVJO010005209.1, read on the forward strand.
GCACTCAGAGGTTGAGAAAGTCTGTTAAAAATACATGCATCTCAAGAAGGAGCCTAGTGACTATCCTTAAAGAATACATTCAAATTCCCATCTCAGTCATTGACTTAAATCACTGTTTCATCAGCCAAAGCCCAGGACAGTTCGGAAAAAGGAGAAAATTGTAGAACTGATTTTTTTGCAACGATTATAGCAGCAAAGGCAAATCAGTATATAATGGATATTGGAAGTAGACATTGGAGATTCGTTAGTATCAGACTCATGAAAGGTGGTGGTGGATTCTTGCTACTCCACCATGTCCAAAGGCAGAGGCCAATAAAGGCCTCATCTAGGGAGTGAGGTCCTACAAGAATGTATAGGCAGGAAGCACTTGTTTTAATCTTCTGTTTTTTCTTTTTTCCCCCATCTTTTGCAGTTGACAGGTTGGGTGGTATCTGATTGCTGCCTCTTTACACTATCTTGTCTATAAAAATAAGAAATTATTTGTATGTCTTTCTGCAAAAATGTGTCCTCATCTTGTCTGCTTTTTTAAAAAGCAGGATGTCTAGTAAAAGCATAAACATAATTAAATCATAATATGGCTACTTTTTGAGCATTAACTGTATGCCCAGTATTCTATTCAACATGTTGCATCAATCATTTCATTGAGCCTTCAACTCAATTTGATGAGACTTTGCTTTATATTCTTCATTTCACACAATGGGAACCAAAAGCTAAAGAAGCTAAGTGACTCACAGAGGGGATAGTTCACCTAGTATGTGAGGCTTCTGTGATCTAAACCCAGGATGGCCATCCTTCAAAGTTGTCTTTCCCGTTACACTGCCACACAGAATTATACCTTGTTTGCAGATAGCCTCTTCATTCTTTCTATGGCTTTTGCCATCGACAGTCTCCTTTGTGCAGCTTGACCTGTTGCACAAGCCTCAGAATACTTGGCGATAAGATCCCTGCTCCATACCTTATTCGCTCCTGTATTCAGGCCATTATTATTTAATGTACAAAAAAGTATTTTCTATAAGGGCTAAAGCTATAATTATAAACAATGTTCTAAGTGACTTTAGGCAAGACAAAAATGTAAGTTAGATGGGCTTTGCTTTTTAGTTTTTTGATTTGCTTTTCTTGTAGTATTTTCCTTTTGTTTGTACGTCACAACATTTATTGAATTGAGAAATAGAGCTTATTGCACCTTTTCCACACTGGATCTTATGTATCCTGTATCTCATTGTTATGAGGCATTATGTGTTCCTAGGTTCTAATGAGTAATAATTAGTTTATCTGAGAAGCTAATCTAGGTAGACAAATGAACAACAGATACCTTTCAGTAGAGCTTTACTTATACTATAATAGTCACTGGACTGAGTACTTACAAATATCTAGCAAAGCCCACTGTGATGGCATTATTATCTTCATTTATGAACCAGGAACCTGTGATGAACATAGATTAAGTAATTTGTCCAAAGTATAATTTTGCAAGTGGCAGAAGCAGGATTGGAAATTTTCTTTTGTTCATCTCAGTGCCCGAGTTTTTCTTTTTCTCTAGTACTGTTTGTTAGCATGTGGTTACATGTACCTGAAGCATATCAGATGTTTGTTCAGAATACCAGCTTGTGGGATGCTCAAAAGCTTGCTTAAACTAGAATCTGTAGGTGTAGGACATAGGAACCTAAAGTTTCCCAGCCTATCAGATATCTGCATAATTTTTGGTCAGGTAAAAACTTACAATTTTTTGAGAAGTTCTTTAAATACAATGGTAACTACAATGGTAGTGTTTTTAAATAGTAGTGAAAGTCAGGGAGCAGAACAATTCTAGATGGCCAAAAGTAAATGATGACTGAAAATATCCCCTCCATAAAGATCTATTCCTGAAGCTATCAGTTAAATCCAGCCCCATGATAAACAGATTTAATGTTTGTAGAGAATCCCAATTCAAACTGGCTGAAGCATAAAAGGTAGTGTACTTGCTTATGTGAAATACAAATGGAACTGGGTGCAAATGGAACACAATCATCATGGATACCATTCTTTTCTCTTCATATTTTTGCCTCACTTCCCTTTTGTGTTGGCTTCATTCCTGAAGCAATCACTTCCAAAGTGGTGATGAGGTGGCCCTCACCAGCTTCAAGCTTATATTCCACCAGGTTAGATTTTAGAATGAGAAGAGCAAATATTTCAACATAATTCCTTCAAAATCTGACTTGCACTTGGATTACTCCGATGATCTCTCTAAATTGAATGGAAGCCAGAGGGATGGTGCGCTCCAGACAAACCTAGATCCTGTCCATGGTTCTGAAATGGGAGGGAGCCGAGAATGGAAGATGGAATTAACTTGAACTATATGAACTGAGTAAGGGAAGTTTGGTTTGTAAAGCAAAGTTGGATCTTAGTACTGTAAATGGAGGGAACGGATATCAGGCAGACAAATTAGTGTATTTCCTTCTAATCTATGAACACATAAAGTGAGTTACGTTCTTTGATCATAATGAAGCTATCATTTCCCCCTAGATGATGAGATACAGGCTAATTTTCTTAGCAACTGTTTTTAAAGGTTGCCAGTGCCTTACCAGGTATGCCTCTATATAGATCAATGGAAAACTGCTCATAATTAGACCCAATTAATCTTCTAATGGGTTTATTTCTCAAATGCTTCAAATCACTGAAATGAAAGGCTTATGAAAGGCCATAGCCACCTTCAAGGACCAGTTAGAAAGAGCTGCCATGTTGAGAAAGCAGTAAGGTCACAATCGAAATCTGAAAAGGTGGTAAGATGAGAGTGGAGAATATGGAATTTTGTTGGGAAAGCTGGAGGATATGGAACGAGATGAAGTTGTTATTGAGATGTAATTTGAAAAGGTCTCCTCTATTTTGAAGGGTTTTGGAATTGAGCTCTGAAAGACTGCTTTATTTTATTTGTTCATGTTTTATTTATTTCACACCTCTATGTATTAGCATCACTTGTGTTTGCAGAGAGAACTTTATGGGATGGTGAATATTCACTTGTCATTCTGATGAATCTATGGTATTCTCGTTGGAGAAGAGACAGCCCCTCCAACCTTGACATCTTCCTTAAGTGAGAGAAGGCTGTCATATGATTCCCCTGAATTAGTCATCAGAGCAACCTATGGTGAGAAATACTTGCCTTTGTGATTATTATTGTTCACATGTTGCTTGAATTGCTACAAGGAAAATAAATTTTTGGATTATTAAAGCTATACACAAACTTAGGTATGAGGAGTCCTATTATAGTTTTTATTCCCATTAAGTCTCTTTAAATCCATTTTATAGTGTCTACCTTTTAGGGCTGTTGAAAAATTCTACATCAAGCATTTGATTAATAAGCATAATTAGTGGTAGTGATCTAATAAGCAGCATCCAATTCTTAGTGGTTTAATATCATATAAATTTATTTCTTAATCTTATCTTAGTCTGGTTGCATATTTAGCAAGTGACTTTTATGTGGCATTCAGGAATCCTGGATGCTGTCATCCTTTTGTGCCAGCATTCTGTAAGACGTCTTCAGGTTCTCCTCCTGCATCCTCTGCATTCGGTCAGCTGAGGAGCAAAGAGAAAGACCACGGCAGGTCCTCCAAAGGGTTTTAGAGGCCTGAGAGTTGTGTACACTACTTCTGCCCGTATTCCACTGGCTAATTCTATCTGCAACATCCCACCTGTACTGCAAGAAAGGCTTATAATGGTAACCTCTGAGTACCTCAGAGGAGGAAATGGGTCCTGTGAACAACCAACTCTTGCTACAACCATTAGGGGGGATTTCCTGCTGGAATCATTACTGGGGCTTCATTGCTAAGATGGAATGAAAATAAGCAGGAAATATCAAGAGAATAATACAAACTAGAATTCCAATATATTATTCAATAAGTAAGAGTTGGCATATATGAGTTGCATGGGTTAGTTGTATCAGACTCCTGCCTTATTGCAGTTAATCATCAAGCCAGTCCTGTGAGGTAGGAACATTTCTCCCATTTTATGATGTAGAAACTGAGACTTAAAGAAGTCACATTAGTAGTTCTTAGATATACCCACATTTGGTGGAATCCATGATGAAAAGCCACGTGAAAGAGACTTCAAGTCTTTGTTCATTAGTAACACATCTCTCTAAAGTACCTGTCAGCAGTAGGGTGGCCATCAGCACGGCAGGGTCTCAGTAGAAAGCTTGGCACCGCTTTGCCCTGAGTGAGATTTAGCAGACAGTGATGGTCCCGCAGCACTTACCAGTCAGTTGCTTTGTGCAAGGCACAGTATTGATCCATGTGTACACTCTGTCTTGGTTCTTCCAACATTAACATGATACCTATTTTACAGACAAGGAAATGGAGTCAAGGCAAGTTAGCACTTGCCCAGTTGTTTAAGGTCAGAACCAGGACGCAAACCCAAATCTTTGTGACCCTATACTTTATACTCCATTCTGCTTTCTTGTTCCTTACAGAATACCTGTCACAGTGTGCCCCACAGGGGAAGTCATCCTCCCTCATGGTCTAAGGGAGGAACAGCTACCTCATTTTCAGGCTTGGGCCACAAATGAAAAATTGACAAATCATTTATTTCATTGATTTCAGGAGAATGGAAAGAGTAGGACATAAACAAGAAATGAGGATTTAGTATGATCCAAACCTGAACAAAATATTTATACAAAATTTACTCATAACTATTTTTTATATTTTTCAATCCTCTATTATAAACTAGTTTCATGATGTAATTTCAGGGCATTAAAGTTGAACACCTTAAAGTTATGTAATTGATAGCATTCAACTGAGGTTACAATTACTAATTGATCCAAGCCTGCCAGTGTAGCACCTGGCAGCAGTCAGGAACACAACAGCAACCGCAGGCAGGTGGTTACAGTAATTAGGTTATTAGTTTCTTTTTTCTGCCCCTCAAGAGCCAGGTGGTCTGAACCTCAGGGTTAGGCAGGCTGCATTTGGCCCAAGGGTGCCACTTCTGACACTGGAGTTCTTTTGAAGAGACTACAAGCAGTGGCGAAATAGGCTGGTGGATGAGAAAGGGCAAATCCAGTGCCAAAGTGAGTATGCTAAGGCAGATTTCAGGAAGCAGGTGTGTGACTCCAAGGTCAGATCCAGAGGACAACAGAGAATCTGAGGCCGGGGTCCCCGGGTCTCTGTGCTTTCGACTGTCCGGCTGCTACCAAGGTCTCTAGGATGCAATAAGGGAAGAAAATTCTAAAGTAGTGTGTGATCTGAAGTTGAAGTCAGTGTTTCTCAGCGGTCATAAACATCAGCTTTGGATGTGTGTATACATTTCTTCTTTCTTTCGTTTTGGGTGCTGGGGATCGAACTGAGGGCCTTGAGCTTGCTAGGCAAGCACTCTACCACTTGAGCTAAATCCCCAACCCCAAGCGTCAATTTTGTTTTTTTTTGTTTTGTTTTTTGTGGTGCCGGGGATCGAACTCAGGCCCTTGTGCTTGCAAAGCAAGCACTCTAATCACTGAGCTAAATCCGCAGCCCCCAAGCATCAATTTTGAAATCAACTGGACATTGTTGTTTTCTTGGTTGGTTGCTTCTGACCAGGTTTGCCTCTTATGGTGACACTTTCTTCAAATTGAATGACTTTGCTAGGCCTCAGCATCCTCATCGGCAACACAAAAATGGATAATATGGCTGCTGTGCCCTGAATGAGAAAATGCATTAGCATTGCTTTGTATAATGTCTGTTGTACTATTAAATCATCCATTAACATGAACTTATTTTACCTGTATGGTATGCAAAAGAGGAAACAATTTTGTGACATACATTTGAGCTATAACAAGTGCCAGTGAAAGGAACTTTGAAATGTTAAACATCATTGTCTTCATCTTTGTAGTCCTGTACTACCTTTGATTTTTATCACCCTTGACTTTAAATAGCTATTGATACCCCCATTTTATATATGAAAAACTGAGGCATAGAGAGATTATGTTACTTCCCTAAGGTTTATATCTATTTTTAGTAAATGAAGGAGATGGGTTAGAACTCAGATATCTTAATTTCTTCACCATTAACCAAAAGCTTTGCTGCCTTTATAAACCTTGGGAAAATAGTTCTCAGGTCCTTTTTGGCAATTATAACAAAAATTTATTTGTGCATTCCAGGTTTTCCTAGACTACCCCCTCCTTTTTAATTCAAATTGACTTCAGGAACAGTCAGCATAGAGTGGAAGCCATACATTTTGGAGGATATTGCATTCAGAAAGGATCTGGGGAAATCATTCTTTGTTACATTTATTTGGGGGGCTGTTCTCAGTTTTTGCTTACTGTTTTTGTGCTTTAAAACATGTTCTTGTACCTTCTGTAGAAACCCAGGCTCAGGTACATGGTTTATGATCTTAAATCAGAAGGTAGACTATTGCCAGGAGATATCAAAAATCACTGCAATAAAGGCAATCAGAGTTCTATCAATAACATCTGATAAGGATGCTATTTCTTTACTGGAAACTAATTCTCTAACTGCTGTACAGAAGAGCAGGGGAAAAAAATGCTTGGAAGGCACACAAGCAGACAGGAAAAATATAGCTTGTTTATTTTTAAATAGTTTTCAGTCTTTTTGGAGCTGTCTTCTGATCAATAGAAATGACTAAGAAATCCTATGGTCTCATCTCCCAGGTTTTATGTTTCCCATTTATTTAACCAAGATAATAAAAGCTCATATGTGGTCTCTTTAGTCATTTCCAAATATGGCTGGCATCCTTTAGTTTGTCTCCAAATAGCTCTAGCTGCAAATTTCATTTTAGAGCTGTCTTTAGCATGATCAATGGCTTGGAGGATAGACAGGCATCATCTTTGGTTCCCTTATTAACAAACACAGAGTGCCTCAGTTTGAAGGACTTGAGATATAGTGATGAAAAATTTGTTTCTTTGCCCATGGGACACAGGTGTGAAACCTGGGCAGCTTCACGTTTCAGGTCCCTTCTCTCTGATTCACTCCCTCATCCTTAGGTTTAACAAATTCCAGAGATCAATACCTTGGCGTTAGAATCAGCACAAATTAAAATATGTGATGAGGCTTCACTTTACCCTCTTACAAAATCTGCCCCTGCAGAGCAGCCCCAAAAGTGGGGACTTAGTAAAATACCTTGACTGGGCCTCCTGACAGTCACAGATAAATAGGAAATGGGCTTTGGATTTCAGCAGAGCCTGTATGCTGGCATGCTTCTTTATATTGCTGATGTTTCTTGGTGACATTGCCAATTCAGAGGTGTCTGTCCACTCTGTTGGGTGGTCCAGGCATTTAACTTCCCGGAAAACTTCAGCAATCCCTGCCTCATATTTATAGCCACAGTAAACATGTGGAGCACACAGCATAATGGAAGGGTTAACTTCACATTCAACTTATAAAGTACAAACTTTATGAATTGCTTACAAAGCTGATTTAAATTTCTCTTTACTGAATCTTGATACCATAGGTAACTGGATATATTGTGACTGTATCTATGCCACTTTGGAGATGGGTATGAGGTCACATCAGTCAGAAAGCCCTGGCCAGACAAGTTTTTAGGATTAGAAAACTTAGTCATTCTTCATTTTAACTAAGGTAAAGTCATTGGCTTCAATAGGAAGCATAGCTTATAAAAATACACCATTCGGTGCTTGAGTCACACCCAGAGATGAGGTGGTCTCAATTTGTTAGGATCTCAGGAACTGGCAGCCACTTTAAATTATTCTTCCTCTTGGATTTTTTTTTCTATTTTCATATTCTTTCTTTAAGTGCTCTATACTTTATCTAAATAAATATGTTATAACATCCTATACATATTTTATTTAAGGAGAAGCATTTTGCATATATAGAGAAGAGAATCTTGTAGTTTGACTAGAGAAAATATGCATCTTAAATTGAAGTTAGCCATGCAAGATGGTGACTGAAGGAGGAAATTCCTTTGACACGATAAGCATTATTATTGTCTTTGAAAGACTGCAAGAGGGCAAAGGTTTTGTTCAATGATTTATTTATTCAACAAGCAGTTACTACACGACTACTATAGTAAGAACATTGTGCAATTTTCTGGGAGCAGAAATGAGAAGTATATGAAATTTGATCTCAAAGAGCTTGCAGACTTGTTGAAAGAAGCAAGATTTGGTAGACAGCAGTCAAGCCACGTAAGTGGAAGTAACCTATATGTGCTAGTGGGCTGCCGAGAAGGAGCTCATTCTGCGATCAGACCTGACTCAGGTTTCCTTGTCACCTGACTAGCAATGGGATCTTAAGCAATGCACCTTACTTTCTCCATTTTGGAGGAGGCAACTGAATGGTGAGCCAGTTACAATTTCTCAAATGGTACTACCTGGAAAACCAGTTCTTCATGAGGTTGGCAGGAGACTTTCAAAGGCAAAGCACACCAGAAGCTCTGCAGTCAAATAATATAAAGAAATATTAGTGACTCTTTTCTCTGAACATGTATATACACCAGAAATAGGAAGCTCTTATGATTCTTCAAATTCAAGGGTGTGACCTTATTTTAGACTAAAGGAGACTAGGGCTAAAGTAAACAGAGTAGTTTGCCAGATAACCATTGCAGCTAATTGTAGGACCACTTAGAGCACTGCGCAGTGAATATGTCCTATTAAGTGACCAATAGTAAATTTTTAAGGCTTTGTAAAAGGGCCATATGGTCTCTGTTGGAACTATTCAACTCTAGTGCATAGGGTGAAAGCAGTCAGACAATATATAAATGAATGGGTGTGGCTATGTCTCAATAAAACTTTATGTACAAAAGTCTGTCTGTGTCTTGATTTGGCCAAAGGCTACAATTTGTTGACTCTGTAATATAGATTATGATTTGATTATGAGCTTTGGACCCAAAACACCTGGGTTATTATCCCTAAATATGTCTCTTTCTGGCTTAGTCTATGGAAGATAATTAATCTCTCCATCCTTCAGTTTTCATTTCTATTATGAGAATATAATCATAGTATGAACTTCACATATTTTTGTGAGAATTAAATGTAATAACATCTGCAAAGTAATTAGAATAGCATCCAGCACCTAGTGAATTCTTGTTTCATTAGCCTTTTTTGTTGTTGTTTTGTTTTGTTTTGTTTAAGACTCAGAGAGCCTAAACAATTTTCCTACAATGGCATGGTCCTAAAAAAGTGTGGCTAGGATTTCCATTTAGTTGGCCAGATTCTAGTGCCTGTGCGTTTGCTTAGAATTGATCTTCACTGTGTACTCAGGGCTGGGGGAGAAGGGTTTGACCTAGACTGTCTAAATCCGGAGTTCACCCTGCCTCTCCCAAACTGGCAAGGGTTAAAACTTCATGTAGGTTAAGTCACAAATGCCCATGCCCATGCCTTAACTATCTGTTTAGCTCCATATCATAAAAAAAAAAAAAATCTGAGCCATGCCTTTCATTGCTTTAGTTTAAAAGTCTGCATAACTATATATTTCAAGTGTATGTGATGTTATGACAATCCTTGGATACCAAGGCAATCCAAATATATTTTTATATTTGTAGCTTTTATATTTTATATTTCGTAGCTCTGTTAAGACGCTACAAAACAGTACTTATCTTTAGCATAAGGAAATGCGTTTTCCCTGTACAATGTATAATGAGATGATATACTGTTCCAAAAAATTTAAGTTTACAGTAAAGTATGCTTGTTGCATGCAAGACTAAAATCTGTATGTGATCCTCAATTTTATGGTTTGAAATTTCACTTCAACCACTAGATTTATGCTGTGGTTTCATAGAGAACAGGAGAGGTTCTCAAGGAGTGATCTCCAGGCTAGCAGTGTCAGCATCTCCTGGAATTATAAATACAAAGTTTTAGGCCTCATTCAAATTGGCTGAATTAGAAATTATGGGGCTCAGAATTTGGTGGTAGAATCTGGCTATCTATGGGGTATGTAAATCAATTAATAATAATATTTCTGGTATATGTTTAGCATTTTATACTTTTGTAAAATACTTCAACGGTACATTACCTTATTTTCAACTTCAAATGTACCTTCTATGGTAGCTAAGGTAAAATTATTTATTTGCTTATGTGATTTTACTAGTGAATAACAAAAAAAATAGCATTGATTGCAAAGCCAAGATTTTTAGACTTCACGCCCATTTTGTCGTTACTTTGAGTTCATGTTTTCCCTTCTTAAACTGCCTTCCTTACTTATAACTGGTTGGTTGGCATGATTTGATCTTTCCTTCTTAGAGTGACCAATGTGCCCTAATCCATTTTGGTTTCTGATTTGAGATCCATGGTTTTGAATCATCTTCTACAAGAGTCAACAAAACTCCAGCCCTGTGGACCAAATCTGACTCATCACCTCTTTTTGTCAATAAAGTTTTATCAGAATACAGCCATGTTCATGCTTTAAGTGTTGGGTATGAGCAGCTGATTTTGCATTGCAATAATAGATATAGTCAAAACAAAGCTTGTATAGCCCACAAAGAAGAAATTCTTTACTTCTGGGTCCCTTATAGAAAATATTTGCCGGTCACTAGTCTAGAGGCAATAGATTTTTCATAGAAATTTTGGTCAACAAAACAGGAGAAGACCATTAGCTTCACTTTCCTACCTTTTACTGCAGTCTCACAGCTTCTGCAACTCTTTTTTAGATGCGTTTCTCAGTGTTCGAGACCACTCTGTGCATTAGGATGATACTTTTTCCTACCTGAGTCAGTAAAACTGTATTTATTCTTTCCTTTCCCTATGGCTCAATTGTGGGGACTCCATCAGTATTTTATTAAATTATCTCAACTAAGTATTTTCTTAGGGTCTCATTATCTGTGTGTATACCGATTTGACATAGTAAAATTCTGATAATACTCCAAAAGGAATATTTTAAACGCAGACAAGAGGAAAAAAAGAAATACAATACACTGTTGCCTCTCTGATTATGTTATCTGAAAAACCTAAAGTGCTTTATACTGCATTCTGTGTCCAGACTCAGAATGAGGAATGACAAAATTTTTAGATAAATTGGTTTGTGAAATATTTATGTGCACTTTAGTGGCACAGACAGGAGGTAATCTGTTTTGTATTGAATCAGCTTGGGACAGAAAAAAAAAAAGCACAATGTTAATGAGATTTTTTAAACCACTTTTAGATTCATATTGGCAAAAGACAAATAGTCAAGACTTTTAATTTCTATAAATTTAAGAGCTAGAGAACAAATAAAGCTTTATTAACTTAAATAAAAGTAGCTTTTCTTTCAAGGGCATACCAATTTATTTATTTATTTTTGTATAATCTTCTGAAGGACTGTTCTTGTCTGTGTATTGATCAGTATATTAGTTGGATTTTAACTAAGTACTGATGAATTTTGAAGAGTCACAGGATAACTCCGCCTGAGCACACTGAGCAACCCACCGGTCTGGGATTTGTCAACATCATTTTCATATAAACCACAGAGCAGCCTTGCTCTGTAATCTTGGCTGATACTCGCTGTATTTCGTCCACTGGCTCTGCCCATATGTAGGCATTAAGCTGGTTTTCGTGTCTGATAAAACTGATGCTACACTTTGTTGTGTTAACTATTCTAGAAAAAAATGCTGAAGGCTGAAACAACCCTTAAACTGAGGCTTAACCCTTTAATTTCATCGACATGACCCAATCAGATTCAGGCATCTCTTCCCTGTGTTCTGATAGTTCTTTGCCTTTTTTCTATCATCACATAATTCACTCTGACTGAAAGTAGCAGATGCGCTCACTTGTGCATGTGTGTCCTCTTTGAAGCTGTGACATTTTCGAAGGTAAGAACTGGATCTCGATCATCAGGGTGTCACAAGTCCTTGGCATTTCATGAATGCTGAGTACATTTCTTAAGTATAAACTAATTGAAGGGATAATTTTTGGCTAAGAAACTAGATGGTCTAGTGGAAGATTAGAAAGGATCAGGTAGGCTGACCATAAAACTGGTGAATGTCTACCAGGAACTTGTTCCAAACTTTTTTTTTTTTTTTAACAAATTAGGCAAAAGAAAGACTGTAATCTAGACTTACGCAGTTTAAACTCTGGTCTGTAAACAGTGTAACCCTTTTAAGTCCCCTGATTATACCTCCCTGACTTCCACTTTATAAAGAAATGTCCCTTGTGCTGGCCACTGGCAGAACACTTTAGCTGAAAGGTTTTTTTTTGTTTTGTTTTTTTGTTTTTTAACAGATATGCTCATCTCAGGAATGAGGCATTACGGCCGCGGCATCCTTAAAATAGCATCCCACTGCCATTCCACACTTCACTGCTGAGCCGGCACCCTATTACAATCTCTACCTTCCAGGTTTCTAATTTGGCCATAAACATTCACTCAGAGTAGAAAATTGACACAGGAGGTCTTGCTTCTGAATGGTACTTTTTCAAACAGAATTTCTAAGTACACTATTTAATGTATGTGAGTTATGGTGGAATTTACAACTACTGAAGTAAAATTCTGAAAAAGGCCTTTAAGGCATTATAACTCATGCCATCACCTGGAATGTTGACATTTCATCTTGGAAGTGTCACCTGGCAGATTCTGAATAGACAGTTTTTCCCCCCTCTGCGTAATTGCCCTGGGTATATTATGTACAATACTCCTAGATTTTGTAAACTCGACAAATTCTCATTTTTTGCAGAATTGCTTCTTTTTCATGACGTTCTCTCTCTCCATTTCATGTGGCTTTGCTCTTTCTCGGTTTTTCACCTTATCTACCACGTTCATTCTCATTGCAACACATGTACACACTATGTGTTTAAGAAGTAGCCATGTGGGAAAATTAAATTAGTACCTAGTATTCAGAATTAGCTCGGATTTTCACGTATGATTACTCACTTTCTGGATTATTTGCAAAGTATTTTTCACTCAATTCTGTTTTTCCCACCCACCTGGATGGTGACCAAGTCAGCACCTTTCCTCACTCTAGCACATACTTGGGGGCTGTGTAATATCTTTGGAATGTCCTCTGAGACATGTCATTTTAGGGTTGCATTTTTATCTCAAAACTCCATAAGTATGTTTAAAGCTAATTATTTAAATACTGCTGTATGTCACTGCTCATTTGAACCCACTTCCTTCCCTGTTATAAATGAACAAAGAGCACCTATTAGAGGGAACTCTTTGCACAATTGTTCAAGAGAATAAAGGTCAGATCAAGGTGCAGCAGAGCACACAGAATATGAAAATAGATGACAACCCAGATGTCTGTGCTGTTTTGTACATGGCAAACCATTGTTTGTTGCAACTGTAGAGTCTCATCATCTACCTGTGACGATAGTAGACACAACACCTCTAACAGTGAAAAATATTGACAAATTTGCAACACTCCCTATGGCATTAGGTGAGAATTCCCAAAGCCTTTTCTGTCACTAGCAAAACTGCACAATCAACAGCAACAAAGCCCACCATATTCAGATTCTGTCCCCTCCCAAGTCTATATAAACCACTATATCAAGAGAAAAACTTCTCAGAGTAACACTTTGATTGTAAGCTCTCCCAGGAAGAATAAGTGACAAGCTTGGCTCCCCCGCTTCTCAATATAAAGCACACAGAAATAGCTAGAGTAATAAACTCAGATAGTTCTGTTCACTTGTGAGCATCTGCTCCAGACCAGGTATTTTTCTCTGCTCTGTAGATGCAAAAGGTGAAAAAGAAATGAGGTCTCCCAGCAAATTGTGTAAAGTCTGCTACACGAAACGTAACTTTGAAAATGTATCTATGGACTACACGCAAGATGCTGCCCTCTCGTCTGCAGGAAAGGTGGACAATCTACGAATAATTAAGCTTCGAAAGGCCATCAACTTTGTTGTGCTTAGTGTTTTATTTCCAGCATCTACTCCGGTACCTAGCACATAGTGTGTATTCAATAAATATTTGGGAACCTGAATTTAAAAAAATAAATAAATTCAAGTAGTGCCAAAGGGAAAATATTTGTGTGGCATAAGAGATCATGGAGGACTGAAGAGGGAATTATTTGTTCTCACGGTAGGATCTAGGGAACTCGTCTGGCCTGAACTTGAACTGTTTATAGGGAAGTGAAAAGTGGTGTGAGGGGAAGGAGCAATGCCAGGTGGAGCAGGGAAACTTGCAAGCAAAGGCATAAAAGACAATAGTATGTTTCAAATACTGAAATTCACTGTGGCCAGAGCTCCAAGAATGCACAGGTGAGTTGGAACTTGATTGTGAAGGTTGTTTTTGCCAGGACCAGTGTTTTGCTATCCAATAGACATGGGGACACCTGTGATTTTTAAATATGGTGGCTTTTCAGCCCATTTGCATTTCAGGTTCTTCCTTTCTCAAACCCCTTCCCCACCATAGTGGTTGGTGCCTCCTGTTAGAGCGCTTCTTTCCCCTCACTTGTCAGCCAGCCAAACTGCCATCCATCAGACTGTCATCCATTTGAATCTTTTTTCAGGCTACAATTGTCCCTTACAATGAACAGAACTAATAGTGTCCCCTTATTTAGATGGTAATAATTTGCCATCTTGAGACCACTGACAAGGTAAAGCTACCTTTCTGGTGCACCCAAAAGGGGAGCATCACATGGCAAATGAGAGGCCTGCGGCACACTCAGGTCCCTAAAGGAAGCCAGCAAAGCTCAACATCCCACATTAAAAATTAACAGTGTTCAATGCCCCGCAAACTCTGCCTCTCTCCTCCTGTGTGAAGCTCATAATGGGAGAAGCACCTTTCCCTGGAGGATGGAAAGGGAACATTTTCCTTTAGAGGAGCCAATTTAAACATCAGAGGAAAGCTCTGCAAAGCAAATGGAGAGCAGAGCTCTCCAGAAGAGGCTGGAGGTTTAATTGCCCGTTTGTGAGTCCTGAAATCCCCTTACAGGCAAGCGTAAGGGCCGGAGGAAGCGCGTCACCCTGCAGCCTTACACAGTGACATCTTTGGAAGGGTAAAGAAGATCAAGGATGCAGACTGGTCACCACCGGCAGATACCTCTGTAGTAGGAATAACCTGAATATTAGTTTTGGAGGCATTAAGGTTTAAACAGTTTTTGCAAATGCTGCATTTCTTGGAATTCAGCGCTATTCAGGAAAAGACAAGACTTTTCACCATTGTTGATAGGAATTCCCAGCAGATTCAGTGAGCATTCCAAGGTCACATGGATGCTTGGTGCTGGAGTTGGGACATGAACTCAGGGCCCCCGAGTCAAATGCTGGATGTTCCCTTTATGCTTTAGAAGCAGAAGTCCCACTCAGTAGTGCAGTATTAGTCCACCACTCAAAGCTCTGTCGTAGATGACAGCTTCAGAATCACCCCACAGAAGTTAACATGCAGTTTTGAAGACTTGCTCAATCAAACACCCTGAAAGTAAGGCCATACATTCATCTATATTTTTAATAAAACATTGGAGAACTCTTTCCTGTACAAAAATTTGAGAACCACTGTACCAAAGAACACCTATCTCAGGGTGACTTAATAAACTTTGCAAACGTCTACAAGCTTAAATATTGTGTTTTTCTTATATGGAAAATACAAGAAAATATAAATAAATGGCAAAATAAAAAATAATAAGATATAAGGAGATAGACCTTTTCCAAATGGGAAGGGGGTCATGAGATGGGGAGGGGGAAGGAAGGGAAGGGGAGGAAACAATAATTAAGATGCCTTGCGTACATGCACCGACTCCCCACAAGGAATGTAATCATTATGTACTATAGATATGCACTAATGAATAATAAAAACTGAAGAAATAGAATAGGAAAGTTATGTAAATATTTCTTAAGAAGCTGCAAATAAAAAATATCTCAAGGTCACTTTCAACGTCACTGGCTTGTGTTGTATCTTCTATTTGTATATTTTTGTTTTTATTTTAAAAACCCTTCTTATTATTAGTACATGTTTGTAGTAAATAATGTTTACATTCCTTGTGAGGAATTGGTACACATACATAACACATCTTAATTTATTTTTTTATGCCCTTTCTCTTCCTTCACTCCTCAATTTCTCCATCTCTTGATTCCCTTCCCCTTTGAGAAAGATTTATCTCCCTACTTTTTATTATGTATCTTTTATTTTACTCTTTATTTATACATTTTCTAATGCTGGGGGTAACTGATTATTACCATGAATTTAGAAAACTTTTTGTCTATTCATTGTTTCTAAGATTCACCTTTCCAAATACGAAAGAAAACAGACTTGAGTCATTTGATTCAACAGCAAATTACAGGGACCATTAATGTTCTGCCTGCTAGGTTCTATTTCTTGGAGTTGTGGGTGGTGTATACTATACTTACAGCGACATTTGATGAATCAGTGTGTGCCTATAAATTAAGTTCAACACACTTGACATCGATGGAGAAAATCACTCACTGAAATTTCAGAATCCTTAATGAAATAATTTGGAAGCCACACATTAATTTTGGATATATATGTGTGTGTGTGTGTGTGTGTGTGTGTGTGTGTGTGTATCGAGAGAGAGAGAGAGACATACATAGATATAGATGTGAGTGTATATATCTCCTCCAGCTTTCAAAGAAAGTATTTGAGAGCTATACAACTATACTTTTCCAGAAACAGTTATAATTTAGATGTTGATTAGTCATACAAAACTATGTGGCTAATCTCCATGCCTGTGTAGAAAGTTGAAATTTAGTAATCACTAGCCTTTCCTCAGATCCAGGAAGCGGATTAAAACTGTGATCAATAAATTCTAGTATCAATGGTTTGCCTAAAAATTAAATTGATGATTTTGGGATTGTCTCGCCCTCCAGAGTTTGCAAGTCCTTTTAAAAACCCTCTCTTCAAGGGGTCTAAATCTGCTTTTGATCTTAAAATTCCAATAAACATATTTTCCTTTTCATCTGAGAAGAAACTGATTCAGACTAAAAAATAGACAATTGTTTTCTGATTTCTCAGTCATAGCTAGAATTCCCTCTCTATCCAAACTCCCAGAAGCTGGATGCAATTCCTACCTTCTCTGAATTTTCAGAGCATATCATCATTCTTTCATTTTCAACACATCAGTTATCTGCAGCAGTGTTGTTATTGGAATGCAAGCTTTTCCTCTCCGATGGCCATGTTCATAAATTTGTATAGTCTGCACAGTTTCAGGCAAAATAGTTACTCTAGTAGTTAGCCTCCAAAATATTCTCAAATGATCCATGTCTCCATGAATTTGTTCCTTTTCCACCCCGAAACAGGGCTGGCCTTGTAGGAGCAATAAAATACACCAGATGTGACCATGTGCAACTTCCAAACCTTGATCATAAAAGACAGTGGAGCTTCTTTCTTATTCTTTTGGGTCACTCCCTCTGAAAGATTCCAGTTGCCTTGTTTTGATGACACTCTACCAACCCTCTGTAATACCCATTTACAGAAAAGTTGAGCTCCTGATAGAAAATTAGTACAAAGCATCCAGCCTCACCATCTTGGAAGAGGATGTTTCAGACCCAGTCAACATCTGACTGCAAAATGAGGGAATCCAAATTGGATTCTCCCAATGAAACTGCTTCAAGGGTCTTTTCTCACAGAAACTACCCAGCAACAAATGTTTGATCACATAATTTTAAATCAATCTCAGCCCCCACCCCCACCCCTGCCCAGTACTGGATATTGACCCCAGGGCCTTTGCACTGAGCTACAAGGCCAGCTGTCTTTTTTGTTTATTTTTTGGTTTTTTAAAACACAGTCTTTATTAAGTCACTAAGTTGCCCAGGCTGATCTAGAATTTGTGATCCTCCTGCTTCAGCCTCTTGGATTGCTGAGATTACCAGCATGTGCCACCATGCCTGGGTATGAAAACGCCTATTTAGTAGAGAGGTTTCTATGGCTAATAAACGATAATCATCGTTTTAAACCAATGAGTCTTGGAGCATTTTACTACACGGAAAAAAATGATAAGTACACCTTGTGCATCCCAAATTCAAAATCTGAAATGCTGTGAAATTTGTGTGTTGTGGCACATGGCACACGCCTGTAATCCCAGCAGAGAGGAGGCTGCGGCAGAAGGATTGCCAAGAGTTCAAGGCCAGTTTGGGCTATGTAGTGAGACCTTGTCTCGAAAGAAAGAAAGAAAGAAAGAAAGAAAGAAAGAAAGAAAGAAAGAAAGAAAGAAAGAAAGAAAGAAAGAAAGAAAGAAAGAAAGAAAGAAAGAAAGAAAGAAAGAAAGAAAGAAAGAAAGAAAGAAAGAAAGAAAGAAAGAAAGAAAGAAAGAAAGAAAGAAAGAAAGAAAGAAAGAAAGAAAGAAAGAAAGAAAGAA